>JAGFMF010011443.1:7030232-7081096 GCA_019455555.1 Galemys pyrenaicus | reverse complement strand
CACGAGGGACTGAGGTGATGGTGCACTGGTGAGATGGTGATGGGGATTACAATTAATGGCAAGTATATGTAAATTTTAAAATATTTTAATTAAAAAAAATTAAAAAAAAAAAAGAAACTGAATCCTGTTTCTAAATGCTTTTCATCTTCTTCACCTGGCACACACACGCGTCGCAGGTATGTATCACATGAACAAAGGACTGAGCTCCTTTTAAGGCACCGTTCAGCCCACCTTGAGCCTGTTCCATACCCGCCTCCCTGTAACACCAGCCTGTAGGTTCTTATTCTGACTTCTGGATCTATGAAAACCAACATATGACCTCATTTCCACATGCTTTGCTGCCTTGGTCACTTTGTCTAGATAGGAGCTGTTATGTGCCCTTCAACAAGATGACTGTCTCTGTCTGTGCACCTGTGCCCCACGTATAGGGGAATGACCACATCCGACATCACAAGGGCGAGGCAAAATCTTAAAAATTAGCTAACTAGATAGTGCTTCTCCCAAAGGAAGGGCTTCCTCCAATGGCTCATGGGACAAAATCATGTCAAAAGTAGAAACTGAATTCCCAGTTAAGAGACTGGATCCTGCTTTCCCTTGTACATGGTAGCAAGACTGCTGCTATTCACACCTTTAGCTTGTCCCTACTGCCACAGGGCTGGAGGAATAAAGATTGAAGATGAAGCAGAAATACTGAAATTAAATGTAGGAACCTACAGCTGTGATACAATTTTCGTTTCCTTTCCCTGTCCCTCCAGGACAAGCATTTACTATTTGGGAACAGTCCTATGGGTTTCAGGCAATACTGGCTGAACTGCTCTCAACGGTTGTAGCTTGGAAGGAGCCTTCCTGGTCCTCTCCTCCAATCTTCCAGCAGATGCAGGAATTCCCTCTGTCCCGGCACTGATACCGGGACCGCAAGCATGTCTGGACAGCTCTAGAGGGACTTGTAAGTAACCTGGTCATTATTTCTTCGTGCTTCTCGGTAATCATGAGCCACAGGGTTTTCTCTATGCTTCACTGCCTTAGAAATTAAGCTGAGCTTGTGGATTCATGCCAATAAGCAGGCACTGAGTGAGCAACTACTATGTGCTGCCAACTTTGTGATCCAGCAACCTGTCATGGTTCTTAGAGGTTACCCCAAGATTAATTATTCAACATGATACTGGGCATACAGTAGTGACTTAATACTTTTAAACTTGACTCACTATCAATCTCAGTCAGATCTAAGTACAACTCCACCCAAAGTATTTCCGAAGTCTCAGCACTTGGGAACGGGACACCGTGCAAAGCACAGAGATGCTAAGTTATCCCAGAGAGCCCCTTCCTTGAAAGAGATTTCCAGTCCACTGGGAAGACAGGCCACAAAGCACTGACAAGGCAGGGAGGCAGGCGTTCAACTGAATAGAACTTCTGCTTTCTTTAATATTTGCATGGGGGCCCTCCCCCACCCCAGCAAGAGAGCTATTACTACTGACTGAATAAGCTTGTGTGGGATCCACCCAGCCAGCAAACAGCAGGAGGACCTTGCTTCCAGCCAGGTAAAGCTCTAGGCACTGGGGACACAGACTCTCCCTCTGAGGTGGGAAGAGACAGATATGTAATTAACACTATGGCACAAAAGCCATTTGAATCACTCAAAAACATCTCCCCTCAGCCACCTGTTAAAGGAGATGGACTCAGCCCCTTCCCTGGGAGGACAGATGTGGGGTGGACCCTCCCTGCCCCCCCCCACATACCTCTCCTATTTCAGCTTCAGCTTTTGTGAGGGGAGAAGGCCTGTGAATTTAGCCCTCAAAGGGCCCCGACCCTCTGAGGGTGCAGGAGGAGGATGGCCAGAGCATGCACAGGACACACTGGAATTACTCAGGGGCCACGCAGGGACTTACAGGTAAATTAAGGAAAGGGTCCAGAAACAAGGCCTAGGTTGTCTGGGCTGATGGTGAATCCAGCGTCCCCAGCTGCCCCTCTGGTCATGCCACCACAGGCTCAGATTGCTATAGGGTCGTGAGAAGAAAGTGCCCAGTCACAGACTCAGGGTGTGCAGGGAGGCAGTGGGGAGAAAAAAGGTAAATAGCCATCATATAGCACCTCCCCTAACCTCCTCATTAGAGCCAAGAGCCTGTTCAATCCCCACTAAAGAGCAAACAGAAACAGGCTGAGGAACATACATTCAAATCACAGAAATTTTCCAAGAGGACTGTCAGAGGTCAATCTGCCTGTGGCAAGCCATACCTAAATCATTCGAGTCTTCACCTCATTTAAAATTTATTCAGGGTACAAAATTTCAGAACTCCCCTTGTGATCCTTCTCACTGCTTCGTGCTACCATCACAAGTTCTTTATGATTAAAGAAAAAACAAAAAACAAAAAACAAATCAAACAAACAAAACCTTCTGTGGTAATGTACTACCACTGTCTTTTACTCCAGCTTTCCCAGATATGAGGGCAGCTCATTAGCTGTAACCCCTTGCTCTGATCCTCCTTTCTTTGGGAGGATGATTCTAACTTACTTTCAGATACCAAAAATCGTTATCTCCTATGACACTTTCACCAAATCTTTGTTCAGATGATAACTCAAGTGATAGAGGCATCATTAATGAATACCTTTTATTAATTAGTGATACGTAACTCATTTGAACTCACAACAACACTTTTTATTTATTTCTTTTGGCTTCCTCACAAAGATCCTATTTCCACCCCGCTGACAGTCACAGAACACATCTGATTCCTTTCCCACATCCTTGTGAACAGGGCCCTCAGATTTGCTGGTCCCTCCAGCTGTCCCGCACACAGCAGGACCGGAGGGGGCGGGGGTCCCTCAAACCTTGGGATGACTGCTCTAAATGGATCCTAGTTCATCTCAATCCCTCTTAAACTTTGGATCCCAGGAATGGCTGCCATACTGCCAAGCAATGATCTGGTGAGCCTAGAATAGAGCAGAACCAGCACCTGGGGTGCTTTGGAAATCAGAGTGCTAATATATTTTTGAAGTCATATTCTGAATCGGGGGATCTGGAATGAGTCACTGTTCTCTGATGAGTCTCTGGCTCCAGCCTCCAGACAGTCCATGCGTGTGTAACCTATGCACACATATCTCCGCAAGGAATGCTGCTGGTCCCTCCTCCCAATCAGACAGACAGTCCCAGTGGATGGCGATGAATTCACCCAGCTCCCACCCCAACTCGGACTATGCTACAATACTGAACTTGTATGTGAATAAGCCAGGTCTGACGCAAAACCACAATCCTTAGAGAATCTCTTCTCTGAAGATGTCAAGGCCATAGCAAATGTTTTCCTCTTTCAAGTCCAAACATTTGCTCCTTAGTCCCTGGACGGTCTGACTTACAGCTACAATACCATGAGCTCATTAAGAAAACCAAATCCGGTCCTGTCTTGTTGGTAACCAGGAATGGAAGGTGTGCGAGAACCTGAGCCTAGTGAAGACATTCCGTCCTGGCACACTTTCCTAAGGGGTCTCAGCTGACTGTCAGGACTGGCTGATCAGGACTGTTTAATTCAGGGGTGAGCAAACTACCACCGAGGTCAAAGCCAGCAGCCACCCACGTGGGCATGACCTAGTAGCTATAAATGGTTTGCACATCTTTAAACAGTTGGAAAAAAAAACAAGAGACAACTATCTTGTGAGATTAAAATTATATAAAAGAGACATTTCAGAGCCCAGAAGTAAAGTTTTAGAGGGAGGGCAGCTAGGTGGCTGTTTCCAGTGTACCTGGCGGAGTGAAGTTACCTTGCCAGAGATGGCAGGGCCGACAAAATCTAAAACATTGCTAAAAATCTAGAACATTGCTAAAAATCTAAAGCATTGCTATCTAGTCCTTCACAGAAAGGGCTGGCTAACTCTCAGTCTAATAGTATATGACCTTGAAAGGGTTTTTTGTTTTGTTTTGTTTTGTTTTGTCTTGCCAGTCTGCTTCGTCTCTGTCAAAAGGGGGATAACAAGGGGGCAGAAAGTGTCCCCAAGATGAGGAAACTGTATTTGATGACTCCCTATGTTAAAGTCAGGGCTGCCGTCTTGCAGGAGAAATTTATAGGGTCAGGAAAAAGAGAAGAGAGTTTTTGTTCTAGGGGAGGATGATAAAATCTCTCACTCTTTCTTTCTTTCTCTCTCAGTGGGGTACTGCCTTCCATGGATCCCAAAACATCCCTTCTTCTTCCCCTTCTTCCCAGGTCAGCTCTTTCCACCTGGTCCTAAACTTCTCTAACCTGTGGAGTGCTGAACAAGGTGAAGGTGAGAACGTACCCATCACACAAGGCTAGATGGGGAGAAGAAAGGCAGGAGACAGAGGAGGAAGGGGGTGTCCACAGAAGCACAGTTTGCTAGCAAGTGGCAGAGAAGGTAAATAGGCCCCTTTCTAGTCCTGGCTGAGACTTGGCTGAATCCCAAGGGGGGGGGGGGGGAGATAGAGAGAGAGAGAGAGAGAGCTCCCAGTCCTCCCCCACCCCTCCACTNCCCAGGGGGGGGGGGGGGAGATAGAGAGAGAGAGAGAGAGAGCTCCCAGTCCTCCCCCACCCCTCCACTTGCCTAAATCAAGCAAATAACTAACAATGCAAGGAGGTGTGGGGGAGTAAGGCCCAGCCACTGGGTATCTATTTTCTGAAAACACATGGCAAGTCTCTGAGCCAAATGCCAGCTAAGCCAAAGAATAAACAAATCCCTTTATTTCCCTGAGACAGGAGCGATCAACTTCCCCTCTCATCCTCTCCTTCCAGCCAGATCCATCCATCATCTCAAGGCTCACTCCCTGTGGAAAAGCACTGTTTGACCATATCTGAGAGGGAGACCTGCCCCCAACTCTCCAGTCTGCCTCCCCAAGCTTGATTCCCACTGTTGTGGTCACCTCTCCCCAACCAGGGGCACCCCAGAGCTGAGTTGGTGGATGGAGAACAGGAGCACATGGTCTGTCCACACCTCCCCCAGAAGCTCTGGCCAGCTCTCCATGACGCACTGCTAATTCAATCATCTGCCCTCTTTTCTCCAAGTTACAGGGCCCTGCACAGTCTTGCTGGCCAAGGGGACCCTATCAGCCCCAAACAAATCCCCCTCCCTCCACCCCACCCAGGCCTACTCCTCAGTGTCCTGAAACTCTGCTCCAACTGGGGGCTACTATAAAGAAGTAGGGGGCAGGGGGAGAGAAGCTAGGGAGGGAGAAGAATGTGGCATCTCTGCAGCATGATGTCACGCTGGCTGCTTTCGGATCCCCCAACACAGAACTGAAGCAAACAACATGGACTCCAGATTTACTCTGCCTGGAAATGTTTGTGTTCTCTCGGTAGCTCTGAGCAGTCTGCGCCAGCTGGAAAAAGCACACCACCAGACAGATGGGTCCTCACTCTCGCCCCCAGGGCCCCCACCCGACCCCCCCGGGCAGAGCCACCCTCTCAAAAAAATCCCCCGAGGAAACAAAGATAGACTGACACATACACACACACAGCGTCAGCACGGGTTAGCACTAACCTGGAAGCCATTAGGAACGTAGTAGAGTGCAGTGCAGAGAGGAACTCATTCATTCATGCATTGGGCAGAGGGGGAGGCGGGGGTAGGGAGCCGGGGCCCTGAGGAAGCTGGAGGGCACTCACCTCCATGTCTATCCCACAGCCCTGGATCTTAGGGGAAGGGAGTGGGGGCAGGGTTCTCAGAAGCTGGGGGAGCTTCCTTTCTCTGCTGTTTCGCACTGCTCTGGAATTTTAAGCATGACTCCCCTTTATTTTCCTTCCCCCCACCTCCCTCTGCGGTTGTTATTTAGTGTGGTCCTGCAGCGGGCCACAAGTGCCTCTCTCCCTCGCCCTTGCTCCCTTTCTCTCTCTCCCTCTGACTCCCTCACAGACAGCTGTTCTGGAGCCGCTGCACGCACGCGCACAGACACACTCAGACATGCACCCTCCTTGCGCACAGACACACACACGCACAGACACACACGTACATGCACGCATGCACACGCACACCCTGCCGCCTGCAGCTTTACATAATGCAACTCTTTGGTGCAGTCAGCTTGCCAGCTCTCAATTATTCATGCCAGCCTGGAAGACAGAGCCACTGGGGATGGCGAGCAGTATCTCCTCTTCCTCCCCGAATCTGACAAAACACAAGATGATGCTCCTGAGAGATTTTGCTCCCTCTGCTGCCACCAATTATTTCCCAGGTGATGCCGATTAGGTCAACTTGTATCAAGGAAGTGACACTAAATCCAAACGCAGCACCTGGCTCAAAATAGAGTCTTGAATCTTTCAAAGGGTGACAGCTGCTCTCCTGCTTGAGCCTTGGGAAAAGAGCAGACAAGGAAAGCGGCCCAGGAGACCAGGATCTATGAGAGAAAACAGCTGAGGGCCTCTCTGGGGTAGCCTCTCCCCTAGGGGCGAGGCAGTGGCCCATGGAACTCACTTCTCAAGCAGGTCAGGTGCTCCCAGGAAAATAACACTCAAGTTAAGCACTTACATTCAACACAAAGCAGGGCTGTCAAATTGAGAGTTTGTTCACTGAAATGCCCTGCTGGACTGAAACAGCCCCCCGGATGAATATTCAGTCAGAGGAGGGGCATTCTAATCAGCCATGACAGAATGGCTATTCTTAAAACTCCGGTGAATCCATTTGATTCACACAACCATTATCTGCCCAGGGCCCATGGTGACTAATTCTAAAGGGAAGAATGCCACGTCCAGCAAAGGGAGGTCCCAAGTCAGGACAGGATGAGCTAGGAACCCCAAGATCATGGGCCCCCTAGTCTTCCAAGCATGGCTACGAGTCTTTGAAGAACTACCCTCTCCTTTTGAAGGAAGTAGCTTAGGAAGCCCAAAACCTGGGCCAAAACGAACAACAATGACAAAAACAGAAAACAATAATGATGCTAGTTAGCCTGTGCTTCTCAAACTTGAATTACCCAAGGAGCTGCGTAAACCACAGATTCTGAGGTAGTAGGACTCGGGGAAGGAACAAGGGGGTCCTTTCCGGCCACCTCACAGGTGAAGCCACCCATGGGTCAGACTTTTAAGTAGCTATGGGAGTGCTTCCGTATCCTGGCTCTTGGGGTATCCCTGAAGGAAGGCATTGTATGTCTGCTGCAACTCTGCAGGATGAAGGGTGAGGGCAGACAGTAATTACCATCCAACATGTCACCTGAGTGCTCCCCAGTGGCATGCCGGGAGCTAATACTTTCTGGGCCTCTGTTGGCAGCAAGTGTCATTCTGTGTGCCAAGTCCTCCAGGCTTGTGATGGTCTTTCCAGGCCTACTTCTATCTGGACCCCAGTCTCATGGTCTCTAGGAAGCATGGGGTGGGCTGGACTGCCTGGCCTCCACTTCAGTTATCTACAGGAACTAGAGTTCAGCTTCAAAGAAAGTAGTACTGGCCACACTATAGGACAGGGACTCTGCCTCTCTTCTACCCACCCACTTGTCTAGCTCAAGTTCCGCCTTTTCTGCAATGCCTTCTGGCTTTGGACCACCACCTGCTCCTATTACTCCATGACAGGATCTAAGACTTCAGAGTCAGATCTACACTCAAAGTTAAATTTTGCTGTTTTCTGGCTCTGAGTAAATAATTTACCTAGACCCCCCTCCTCCCCATCTCAGACCCAGTTTCTTCATTGTTGACAAAAATGGAATAAAGTGAAGGTATGGAAAAGCACCCCAGAGAAGGTGATGACCTCCTCCATCGCCCTGCTTCATAAAGCACTGTACAAAATCTAGAACTTAATTGTAGATTCTGATGTTCTCTCTGTTGATCTTGTCTCCCTAAGAAGGCTGCGGGTTCTTTCTTTCATGTTCCTCCAGCACGTAGGCGTGCTGGGTACAATACAGGTTAGCAGTAAACATCTCTGTACTGACTGTTCTGTCCCCTAAGAAGGGACTAAACAAAGGGGTTGGTGGGGTCAACCGACCAGCACCTCAGTCAGATCACGTACCACTCAACTTTGGACAGGTCATGCTAACTTCTCAGATAGGGGCTTTGTTTCTTCCACTATAACAAGCACAGTTATTTTTCTTCCATGACACCCTATATTGTTACTTCATGGTTTAAAGTGATGGGTTGAAAGGGTAGGTTCAGAGATGCTGGGAAATGCGGGTTCTCTCAATTATGAACTTTATGACCTCTGAAAAGGTGACCTCATTAAACCTCAGTCTTAATCTTTATTCAAAAATGTAACAGAATCATACTAAATTGTGTGAGAATTAACTGAGGTTAACTACATGTAACAAACTTTTCACTGTGACACAGAGTGTTATTTAACAAATAATAATAATAATAGATTTTGCTCCAAACAAGAGTTATTACTGAAAACACAATGAAATATCTTCAGGGGTGAGGCAGGCATTCAGAAGTCTTCAACTGACTCTGAAATCTAAGAAACATCTTAGTCTTCAAGATGTGCATGGTATGGTCTCAGTCACCAAATGCTCTTTCCTGTTCCTCCTAAATTGGACCTCATCAAATAAAAAGAAAGTTATGGCGTGTGCAAATCAGAGAATCAGGACCATTTCTACTGGGTGATAAACTGTAAGCCTTTCTTTCATGACTACAAGCTCTTCATTTGAGTACATGGAACCAAAATTATCTTGATAAAAGCAAAAAGTACTTTCTTTGTGCAATGCCATCTGCTAAGTCCCTGACATGAATGATCTCATCTAATCCTACCAGAAACATTAAGAGACGTTATTATCCCCATTTTTCTGATGAGGAAACTAAGAGGTGGAGGGTTTGGAAACTTTCCTGTATGAGGGTTACTCAGGGTGGAGCACACATGTGAACCCCAGCCCGCCCTGCTCCAGTTCCACACCACACTGGGGAGAGAGGTGCACTGACTATCCTCAGGAGGTCATGGGCCTTCTGTCTTTCCTTTTTTTAAAAAACTAACAGGGTTGATAGGTCTGCACTGTTCCCCTTGTCCTTGAAAGTCACAGCACAAACTCTGAGGAGGTCAGCTGAGTCTAAGAGCGCAAGCTGTGATCATAACAAAGCCAACTGGACTTCCACTGAGGGAACTTATGCCCCTGGACTCAATCTTTTAATAGCTGAGCTATTTGGTGCCTAAATTCCCAAACTGCTTTTTCTGTAAGTGGATTGAGAAAATGGAGGTAAAAGTTGGTGCCTTTTCTGAATTAAACAATTCCCTTTGAGATATGAGAAACAGACATCCTTTTCTGTTCTCAAAAGGCTTGTTTCTAAGTATCTTATGTGGGGTCCAAAGCATTTCTTAAGAAGTACCTTAGAGGAATTGGGAAAGAAAAAGAAGTTAAGGAATCCCTGCAAATCCCATTCAACCCACTCCCATTCAATCACACTCTATAATGAGGTCAGTATCTCCACAGCATCTTCTCACCTCAAATGCTTAATAAATGTGTTGACATGAAAGGGAAGTAGAGGTAACAAAAGATAAGGTATTATGGTAGTTTCGAATCCTATTCCCAATCTAAGGAAAACAAGAGACTGTTCGTAAGTACTTCAACATCTTAACTAAATCTGAATGTATTAAATTATGGTGAATATTTGTCAAAAGTGAACTGATGATTTTACCATCATCCTTCAATTCACAGGTGAGGTGCTTTATAAAGCAAGAACTCCTAGGAAAAGGGTCAGATGTCAGCATTTACTGAGAAGCTACCATGTGCAAGACACGTATTTTACTTATAAACCTTGTATTTGATCGAACGGATGAGGAAACTGAGTACAGAAGTGTGTTCTTACTGAAGGACACACAGGTATTTCTCAAATCCATGTGATCACCACACGGTGCTACTAAAAGGCACTTCAAAAGCTAATGCAGGGCCTCCCTGGTGGTGCACCACACTGTGAAGCATCCACAGCACAGCAGCGCATGTTCAATCCCCAGCCAGGGAGGGGACCCACATGGCACCACAGACCTCTCATGCCTTACCCGCTGCTCCCCTCAGCAGTGTATTTCAGTCAGTCTGCCTGTTCTGCTCCCCACTCTGTCTCTGGTGACTCCTCTCACCTCCCGCGACTCTGGCCTGTACCGCATCTCTTATATGCATAAATAAATCTTTAAAAAAAAAAAAGCTAATGCATGTACTCATAACTGTCCACAATCATCATGTTGCACTTAACCCTCAAAAGGCAAGTTCCACAGTTCCTACGTTGGCCAGTGATCCACTGATTGCCCCTCAGTCTCAAGTCTACCCTTCTTTGCCAACTGGAGATACTGGAGCCGGACCCTGTGAGCATTTCACCAGCTTCTGCCTGCGGAGCAGCAGGCAGCTTCCCTTTGTGGAGTGTTCTGCCTCCATCCTAGTGGCAGACACTGCCCCTTCTACCTGTTATTCCTACTTTCCTTCGAGTCCTCTGCACCCTTCTTCTTGTCTCCCTTTTCATCTTAGTGAGTGTAGTTTCTGTCTCCTGACAGACTGCTCACTAACACACAGCTCTACAGGTGAGCAAAAAGGAGCTCCTATGGGTGAAATATCATCCCTGTCCTCAAGTGATTCAGACACAGTCAAATGGCTCCCAGGATGTAGAACATTCAAGGAGCCATACGCTGTGTTCATAAGTTTCATATGTAACCCTTCACAGTACCCTCACATTGGCCCTAATCGACAGACAAGGAAACTGAGGTAGCTCCGAGATCCAATAACATCTCCAGGTCACATTGTTGACAGAAACACTAGGCAAGTCCTCCCATTCGGGCTCCAGCGTCAGACTTGGTCATGTGGCAGTGCTGCTTCCATCAACTGACTGTGGCCAAAGAATAAAAGTGGGACATGGGGGCAAAGTGGGACACGTCAGCCGCTTTCCCCCACGTGTAGAAGAACAGAAAAGTTAAATAGCTGCTCATATCCAAAGAATCCATAAAATGAGAAGAGGACTTTGAAAGTCTTTTATGTCAGTCTCTGTGCCATGTAGAACAGTTGGTACAGCCTGGTCGGGGGGTACTGCGGAGACCCTGATGTTCAATAACTCTTTCCAGAATGAATGCTCAGGATATCATCTGTAAGTGGCTGCACTTATGCACCACTAATGCAAGAGAACTGCTGGCCCACAGGTCCCCATCCTATCCTCTATGAGTTTCCCAACCCACACTGGACCGGAGGGAAGCTGGGTTGCAATGTCTGAGTGGGTATATTGAGCATCTCGGATCCAGCTGTAATCTGAGACTGCTCATTAATATTGCATTTCTCACATGAGGAACAGTGATGTCTATGTAATTAAAACCTGGAGCAAGAGATGGCCAGAAGGATGGGGTTGGAGGGAGCCGAGGATTCAGGAGCTGTCACAGGGTTACAACTCTAAATTCGATGGTATGCCAGCACTGCCCCCAAACCTGTGCCTGCCCACTAGATGAAACACTAGCAGGTATGCGAGCCTTTCCGAGAGCCACATGCAGCACTGTGGGAATAAAAGACCAACCACCCAGCCCACTTGGAACAGAACTTGCTTAGGTGAAACCGCCTTCTACAAGTTAGACAGTGAGGTTTGAGTGCCTATCAAACAGAACAACTAGCTTCTGAGTGTCACATTTTCTTTTCTAGAAGTTCCCAACCATAAATTCTAGATATCCAGGATGAATTATAAGTCCACTGAATGATCTGTGCCAGTGCTTCCCAAGCTTCGCTGCACTTGGATTCACCTAAGAATCTTTACTTACAACAATACCCAGGTCATACCCCATACTAATTAAATCAGAATGTCTAAGGGTGAGAGCCAGACATCAGCATTTCTTATAGATCTTCAGGTGGGATGTGGAGAAAAAGGAACTCTTCTACACTGCTAGTGGGAATGCAAACTGGTCCAACCACTATAGAGCTAAAAATGGAGCTACCACATAGCCCAGCAATTCTACTTCTAGGAATCTACCCCCAAAACACAAAAATTCAAAAGGATACCTGCTCCTCTATGTTTGCTGCAGCATTATTTACAATAGCCAAGATATGGAAACAACCCAAATGCCCAAAATTAGATGAAAGGGTCAAGAAAATGTGGTATATAAATGAGATACCACCTTACACCAGTCAGAATGGCAGATAAAAAAACTACCAACTACAAATGTTGGTGAGGATGTGTTGAAAAAGGGACCCTCCTTCATTGCTGGTGGGAATGCAAACTGGTCCAACCACTATGGAAAACTGTATGGAGGTTCCTCAGTCTACTAATAATGGCATTACCATATGACTCATCAATCCCACTCCTAGGGATTTACCTAAAGGACACAAAAACATTAAAGAATACATGCACACCTGTGTTTACTGCAGCATTATTTATAATAGGTAAGACGGAATCAACCCAAATGCCCAACAATAGATGACTGGAACAAGAAAATGTGGTATATATACACAATGGAATATGATTCAGCAATAAAAAAAAAGATAAACTAGAGACATTCATAGAAACATGGATGGAGCTTGAAGGAATTATGCTTAGTGAAATAAATCAGAAGGACAAAAAAATTCCAGATGGTCTCACTCATAGAAGGAATACAGGTAAACAAGAAAAGAAAAATAACAATAACGACAAAACCACAATTAAACAAATTAAGAATGAACAGACAACTATAATCACAGACATTAGGGAGGGAAGTGGAAGGGACTGGGGTCAGGGCAGGGAGGGGAGGAACACAAGGGGCTGTGGTACTGCTGCATGGGTGAATTGGTCATGGAAATTCTAAGGAGACTACACCAAGAAAAGCAAGCAAACATTATAAGAAAAGTAAATTAATAAAAAATTTAAAATAAAACAAAGAAAATGTGGAATATATCTACAATGGAATACTATACAGCAATCAAAAAGATAAATCCATGCCATTCACAGCAACATGAGTGGAGCTGGAAGGGATTATGCTCAGTGAAATAAGCCAGAAGGAAAAAGAAAAATATTGGATGATTTCACTTATAGGAGGAGTATAGGGGAACCAAATAAGAGATCAGAAAAAAATAAATAAAACAAAATTAATAGGCAACTACAAATCAAAGACACTCTGCAGGGGAGGGATAGGAAGAGGGGTCAAAATGGGAAGGAAGAGCACAAGGGACCGTGGTGATAGTGCACGGGCAAATTGGTGATGGAAATTATACAGGGACTATACCTGACAAGAGAAAGCATCCATTGTACAAAAATTAACAATCATGTAAAAAATATATATAAACAAATAATTAAAAAAGAAAAGATCCTTGGGTGATTGTAATTTTGCAGCAAAAGCTAAGAAGTCACTAGTCTGTATGATTTTAACCTTAATTCTCTAGTTATGCAGTATAGAAATTACTTCTGAAAGTATAGTCTGGGATTCTATAGGTTCTCCAAGAATATTTTTTTTTAAATCCAAGATATTTTTTCTCTATTTTTATGATTTCCCATAAAATAATCAGAGCTTGTGTGATAGTAGTACTAGGCCTTGTTTTTTTGCACTTTATGAGAGGCAAAGAACATTCTAGCTCATTCCATCTTATTCCAATTTCACAGAATTGAAAACTGAGTCAAAGAGATTATGAATACATCTGCAAGTTTAATCAGTACACCTCGGATGTCATTCATCAACAGCTAGAGACTAACGAAATGGTGAAATTCTCCCATGTTATCTTTACCCTTATCTTTGGGTTCCAACTCAGCCCAATTACATTTCCTGTATTATATTTTTCAGTTTTGAAAACTGCTCTCTGTGAAAGAGAAGATAACCTCATGTAGGTAACTTTCATGATATTCTGAAACACACAAAGAGAGAACGAAAATTCTTCCTTTTCCAGATCCTGAGAATTAGAATGAGTGCTGGATGGCCAGAATCTGCACAATATGGCAGGCACCAAAATGCTCAGCTCTAGAAAACAGGACCATGTCCTATTCCATAAGAAGTTCCAAAACCAAGGGATCTGGAGAACTACACCATACACCTGCCCTTCCGGTAAACTGCTTGACCTTGCTACCTGCCTCCCAGTTGCTCCTGGGGATCTGAGCAGCCTGGTCTGCTACAGTCTAGGAGCTCAGGTCCCCACCCAGGAAAAGGACAAGGCTCAAGGCTCATGGGCTGACCATCCAGGGTGTTCAGCGAGGGAGGAGTCGGACTGATAGGAGTGGGGAGGGAGACACAGGGTGGTAGTTCCCCAGTGGGATATCGGTGGGAAGGCCGTGCCTAAGGGGAGCAATAACTATACAAAGGTAACCAATAATGTGTAGAAAACAGAAAAATAAAATAAAACAAAATGCTCAGTCCCAGAGAGAAAGCACAGATCCCACAGATGGGCAGAACATTAGACCCCCTATGTGGAAAGGAAAAGATGAAGGGGGAGGGTGGGCGGGGAGAAACGAGCATAAATTAAATAATCTATGGGAAGCCAGAGGTAGCAAGAGTATATGTGGAGCCCAAGGCAGTTGTGAAGGCCCTGAACCAGGAAACTGCAGGAGGGTGGCTAGCTACAAATAGGGCTGGAGACCTTTAAAACATGGGGGTAGGTCTACTCTAATTGTTTAATTATGCAAAGTAAAGTATTTAACTGGCCTGCCTTCCCGGGGTTAACTGGTACTAACATGGAGGGGGATGGAATAATAATGCAAATCTTTTTTGATATACTTTTTCCACCAGGTTCTGGATACAGGCTGTCACTAGCTGCCCCACCACCTTTCACGTGACTCTCCTGTCAAAGGGAGAGAACACCTGATCTCTAAGAGGGGGATTGTGAGGAAGTAAAAATACAGGGCCAAGGGCAAAGTTCTAGAGGCCCAGCCAAGTAGAGGAATGTCCTGGTATAGGGGTTCCCTTGGTTTGCCGCTCCCTTCTGGAGCAATGCACAAATTGTAGTTGCTTAGCTGCCAGGAGTAAGAGCACCTGGTGACTTCTGAGCTTCTCTTTGGGAACTGCCAACCACCAGGGAGAGCACCCTCACCCAAGAGTATGCCCCTCTCTGAAGAAAGGCCCAACGAAGGGCTAGTTAGTGAATGGACACAAAATTCTGCCCCTTTGCATGCTCTCTGATGGGCCATCCCAGAACCAGAATTTTCCATTGGGTTAACCAATGCCTCCTGCAAGAGAATCAGAGCTTAATTCTCTCTCTGCCCTACCCTGGTTTGCTCACTTCCATTATAGGTTTGCACCCAAAAGCACTTCCCAATAATCCAGAGAACTCTGTCTTCAGGTCTTTTCACGGGTCTCTCTCCAACCTAGGGCAGATACGGATTACCATGAAAAAAATGTGTGGAATAGCAAAGTGACCGGTCGTGGTGCGAAAGTATAAGAAGGCAGCCAGATCTCAGGCTCGGGAGTCAGTTCCCATCTGGAATATCTAGTGTCCTGTGTGTACCCTGGGACAGGCAGATGAACATGCTATGGCTTCTCTCCTCTGCCTACTTCCAGATAATAGAAAGGACTAAGCCCCAGTTGAAACCACCTCTTTGCAGAGGTAACTGACCTTTTCTTAATCTGGATTAAGATCTTAAAGAGGGGAGCCTTCTTGTTGGTGCCCCAATTAAGATGGTGACAGGCTGTCCTTAAGAACAGATCTTGAGCTTCCCCTTCCCCTCCCAATGGCCCAAGGCTGGAGCCATATGTCCTTGAGCTTCCTCTACCTCATGCCCACTCTTCCTTTAGCCTAGAGAATCAGCCTGCTTTGGCAGCCAAATGAACTCCTATTATGAAAACACCATCGTGAGGCCCCTCTACTGGGAGCTGGTGAGGAAGAGAGGGGTCAAATGCTGGGCTGGTGGATCACGATGAGTGAGGAGGCAATCCTGGTCAAAGTAATGCATGGTGATGGGTGGACGGGTAGAAGCCAGGCTCTGGTGGTGACATGATGGAGTGCATACAGATGTCACATTAGAGCGCCATATACCTGAGACTCACCTTGTTACAAATCAACTTTACTGCAGTAGGATTCAGTTCAAAAATAAAATGTGTACTTAATTAAAAAGCATAAAAAGCAATGACCCTGACCCCCTTGGGTGGTCCCTGCTGTGTGCAGAGGCTGCCCCAGTCCAGACACCCATCGGTCTCTGGAGTTAGGCTGGTCCATGCAGTCAGCCAAGACAGAGAACCAGGTAGGAAGCAAAGCATCAGAGCACACTCTGCGAGCATCCTGCCTCAGATCCCCTCTAACTGAACCTGGACTCTGCAGCGGGTGACTAGGAAGACTCACACGGGTACTGAAGAGCCCCTCATCATCCTTCCACGTAAAGGTGCAGAGTCCTGGTCTCCTGAAGTGCTGGCTGGAGCCTGACTGACTGCAGTGGTGACCAAGCTGTTTCGAGAGGTTGCCAGACCCCTTTGGGTTCCCCTTCAATGTAAGCTGATGTGTAGCGATGGCACGTCTTTCCCCAGTGTCCACTTTCTCCATACATGCCCAGCCATGCAGTTGTTCTCCTCAGAGGCAGCACCAAGGCTGCTTCTGCTACTGTTCCCCAGTCAGGCCTCCTCCCACTGAGACATGGTATTGGGTTGTCAGAAAAGTCATGACTTATTTTCCTACGTTTTTCAAGCAAAAATGCGTCATGACTTTTCCGACAACCTAATATATACTGGCTGAGGATGATTCAGCCAAAGAAAGGAGTTACTGACACACTGCCACCCCAAGCCCACATGTAAGACAGCATCACCATCATGGGGAGCAGGCACCCAGATGACGCTGGTGTCTCACCTTAGATAGGCCTCACCATTTTTTGGGACCTGCTTCCCCATCTGTTTTTAAAAAGGGGTTGTGCTATAAAACCACCTGTCACTTCATGTTCTAAAGGTCCACGAACATTCTTCACCTCACACATCTCCAAGCGCTAAGAAGCAAAAAAGATGAGCTTTGTGGCCATAGAGAGTGAGGCAGGATGAGGTAGCAGTGCTGACCACAGCAGATGGAGCCAGTGACGCGGACCATAGCCCTGTTCTCTTTCTATCCTTCTGATCACATCATTGCCTTGAATTAATTGCCTTTTCTCTTCCTACCTCTGCTTTTCCTGTTTCCAAAGAAGTAGAGCTCAAAAGCCTTGGGGGTAGCTGGGAGGCAGTGTCTCTTTCTCAACTCCAGACCAATCTTCAGCAAAGAATTTTGCCCTAATCTGACTCTTCTGGTGGAAACTGAATAGAGGCTGGAAGGGACCATCAGGGACAAAAGAAATCTAATGAGACAAGTAGCCAGCAGCAAGCTGGGGACATTGTATCACCCTATACGGATGCTATGACATGCTGGCAGCACCACCCTCCAGCCAAAATCAGATTCCCTTCCCACAGTGCACACACTGTTGATGCTTTAGCCACACACTCCAGTGGTTGGGGCCCACCTGGCACAGATGACTACAGAAGAGGCTCCTGTGTTTTGGCAAAGACTTCTCTTTTACAGAGTTGAAGGAGCGAGAATCTGGTAAGCAGAAGTCAAAGATCACATGCTCAGCATGGACCAACACAATATGAGAAACAAGAAAAGAAAAACTGGGTCTCATCGACAGATGCCACCACAAATAATGCAGGTAGGAGTATACCTAGAAAGAGCAGCACACTCAAGGCCTACTGTTCAGAGAAGGTTAGCAAGACAGTGTGGGTCTGGAAACCACACCCTGTGCAAGAGATGTGCAGACTGAAGGACAGAGGCTTTCGAGTAAACAGGACATCAAACATTTGAGAAGAGTTCAGAAAAAGAGAAAGCCAAAGGAGAGGAGTCCTCTTTTGTTTCTCCAGAAAGAAACTATCAGGTGACTTCTTTAACCAGGAAGGCCTTCCCTCTACTGCCAGGAGCCAGAAGTAAATCTGTAGGCTCCATAAATCTCCAACATGGAGGCCTTTCACTCGTACTCTGCCCAAGTTCCTACCCAAAGTGGTGATCTCCTTGTAACTTCCCCTGAAAAGAAGGAAGAGAAACCAATGGATTGTTTCCACTGGCCTCTAAATAATGAATCAGTGTTCTTAACTCACGGGCAGATAGCCAAATCCTTCTCCCAAGAGAAGCTGACAAAATTTCTCTCTCTACACACTGAGGTCCTGCTCCAGCCCATCCTCATCCTCGTGGGCCTCAAGGCCACTGAAGGTATCAAACCCCCAACAAGAACAGAAATGTCCCTGTGAAGCTTCCTGGAAGTCTTGTAAACTATGCTCAAGTGGGAGTGAGTGGATGCTAAGAAAACTCTGCCCACTGCTGGGATCCCTGTGTGCTGACATTTGTAATCAGGATGGAAAATATTCATAAAACATGCCCTAGAGGACTGGCTGTTTTCTTCTAAATAACCTCCCATTTGATTCACCAAAAACCTGTGTATCAGGATCTACAAAATACCATCACCAGGGTGTAAGGCATTAGAATTCCGTCTGACCAATGGCATTTCCCCTGGCCTTGATTATTTCCCCAGAACACCTTGGGGGGCAGGTGAAAAGGAAACAGCTCAATCCACCCTGTTGGAGGTCTCTCCCCAACCTCCTCTAACCTCTTGCCATGTTCATAAGCAGCTGGATAAATGCAACTCCTAGAATGATGAATGCAAGGAGAAATTAGAGAGTACATGAAGAAAAAGCAGCCTTGACTTGGATATGAAACAAGGGAAAATTGAGTCCAACAGGATCATTTTCAGAAAAGTAGTGGTTGAGCAAACCCAGAAAGTTATAATAAAAACTTGGACGCCTGCTAAACCATGGTACCCACTTTGGCACAACAGAGCTCTAGAGGAGCACATGGCCCACATCGTCATCTTGTTCCAGACACCCCAAGACCCTGGATGTTTCTGTTAGTTCTCCTTTGAGGTCAGGAAGGCTGTGTAGAAGGTTCAGTTTTACTCAGGGGACTGGGTGGGGTGTAGATAGTAATTATAATACCTTGTATTTATGTCTGGCTATTTCTAGCCTGCAGCTTGTTTTCTCTTCCTTTGATTCTCTTTGCCTTATAGATGTGGCTTCTGGTCTCCCTCTAACATCAACACCACCTCGCCTAAAGGTAGAAATTGGGCAAGGATTTTCCTCCTTACTCTCAAGGCCAAGACACAGGGCGGGCACAGCCTTCTCCAAGCAGGTCACTCAGGAGCACCCGAGTGGGGCTGGCCCTTTACTAAAGCATAAAAGACACCCCCTCCCAAGGCCAGCTTAGCAGGAGACCAGGCCAAACTGTGATGTCCCACCTAAGTGGTCAGTATACCAAAAACAAAGAAGCAAAAACCCTTAAATAGTAGTATCGATGTGCTGGCTGTATTTTGAGAACTTTATAAATATCAATTCCTTTAAACCTCATTACCACCCCATATAGTAAGCACTATAGTGCGCCCATTTTACATGTGAGAAAACAGATACAGAGAGGCTGAGAAACTTACCCAAGGTCATAGAGATAGTAGCTGGTGGGACCCAGTGGGCTGACTCCAGGGGACCTGCTCTGAACCCCTAAATAGAAGTGGCTTGGCTCAAATTCATGGGCCCCCGCCAGATACTGTGACTCAGTGTGTCCCCACATGATTCTGGTGACTGAAAAGGTGTGGGAACTGTTAATAAAGTCAGGGGTTCTCACACCTGGTGTGCTTGTGGGTATTCAGGTTCCTGAGCCCCAGAAGTTCTGGATTCAGAATGCAGAATCTACCGTTTTAACAAGGTCCTCAGGTGATTCTGGCCAGGGCGGTTCACAAAAGGCACTGGTGGAAAACTGGTCATTGGACCCTCCCATACCCCGGGACAGGTCAGGGTCTCATGGACACCTCGCTGGAGCCTGAGGACTACTCCCTTCCCATTGGAGCCAGAGCCCCAGGGCAGCTGGGACTTGGAGCTGTGTGAAGACGCTGCTGTTCTTTAGCCTGAGTGACAAGGCTGCCTTCAGAAGTGGAGGCTGAGGGGAGGGCGGGTGACTGAGGAGAGCTCACCGTCCTTCCACACTCACAGACTGCCCATCAGAGGGGAACACATGGTCGGTAACGGGAAAAGAAGAAAACTGGGCAGTCTGGGCCCCCATCTCCCATTGCCAGAACAATGACCTCTTCAAATCCCTGGCATCTGAACTGGGCAGTTGGCCACCAGGAAAGAAAAGAGCTCGCTGTCCCTTTAAGGACGCCCTCTCTCCACAAAGGTCAGAAATGCCAGCTCAGCCTGCCCAACGGCTGCCTTTTTGCCACTTTGATGCCCCCAGGCCCTGGGCCATGCCCCACCCCCTTCCTGCGGGTTCTTCTGAGGAAGGCAAAGCACCCGGTGGCAGCTGTCACTCCAGGAGATGTGTAGGGAACCTAAGATGCCATGTGCTTCCCAAAATCATCTTCCCAAGGATAGTTTGCAAGGAAGATGGGGTTTGGGGGGCAAAATCAGAAAGATGTCTGTAGGAGGAAACATGGGGGTTGGGAAGAATATGAACAGAAGAAAGGATACTCTGAGACACAAGCAGTATTTCACGGAGAAGAGCAAAGGCAGACCAAGGACTGATCCAGAAATCACGAAGAGGGACATCGGGAGTGGAAGTTG
Organism: Galemys pyrenaicus; assembly: GCA_019455555.1. NCBI lineage: Eukaryota > Metazoa > Chordata > Mammalia > Eulipotyphla > Talpidae > Galemys > Galemys pyrenaicus. The sequence continues at coordinate 7,060,750 of JAGFMF010011443.1, read as the reverse complement.
GGGGGACAGAGTGAGGGTGTCAGGCAAGGACTTTTCTCTGATAGACCAGGTTCAAATCCTGCCACCTTCTGTAACTAGGGGCACCTTTCCTAACCGCCTTGCACCTCTGTGTGCCTCTATAATATTGGCACAGATCGAACAGTTAATAAACATTAGAAATTTGTGGTATCCATCAGCAGGGGGCCACTAGCTGCCTGGGTCCCACAGGCAGCTCAGATAGTCAATGTCCTCAAGAGGCCTGGCTCTACTAAGTCATCTTGCAAATATGTGCCCCGAGAAACAGGGGCATGCTTTTAGAAAATGGCCTGTCTGGTGCAAGTTGTGATTCTCTAGAAGAGAAAAAAAAAGCCCTCAAAATTAATTCTCTATTCACATATAAAGCAGGGACTGCCAAATGCTCTCTGTCCAGGAGCAGACAGCAAATATCTCAGATTTTGCATACCTACAGCCTTGGTCATAACCACTGATCTGTGTTGCTTCAGCAGCCACAGACAATACATAAAGAGAGGATGGGGCTGTGTCCGAATACAACTTGATTTATAAAATCGAGAAGCAGGCTGACCCTCGCTGGAGACAAAAACCGTGGATGGCATTAACAGGAGAAATGGCCAATTCTTATGGGAGGTGGAATAAAAGACATGGAGGCAGATGCCTAATTCTTGCTCTTCTACCTTGGGACTATGTTTTAGCCAATTATCTGACTTCCCAGAAAAGTTTTTGGCTAAAACCAGCCAACTGCAATGACGCTATTATACTGGTTCTTCAGCATCTATGTCTAGAGTGTGCTAGCATCTCCCTGCACTTCAAAGCCTTCTTTCACTTGTTTCTTCTCTCTCTGGTCCTTGAGGTCAGGCGCTCGCTGTGGGAAGGGTCTCATCCTGTAGCAAACCAAGTGAGACACTCACTGAATGGCCACGCTTCAAGGTGTCCTTCCCTAGCACCCCTCCTAACAGAAAGTTAACCTCCTACGCAGCTGCCGCAGCCACAGAAAGCTGGGATCCTTCAGTCAGTTCCCCACCAGCTTCCTGGACAGTCACACAGTTCTGGGAACCCATTCATATTTCACTGATGATTTAAATAGGAAAGTGCCTACTATGTGCTGGGTAACTCTTTGAAAACACAAATTCACCTCCGCCTGGAGGAGAGTTGGAGAGAAGCTGCGATGACTGGCCTCTCTGAGTCGAATTTATTTCCTACTCCCTGCTGTCTTTCTACCCGCACTTCAAAAATAATTTTCTCAACTGTACTAACAAGTTCTATCATGACAATTTCTAAATGGCACTAAAAACAAGAAGGATAAGAAAAGCTGAGAATGAGGAAACTGAGATCCAAGTAGAAGAGGTGGAAAGAGAAGCAAATTTTTTTTGTTTCAAATTGAAAAAAACAAAAAACAAAAAACAAAAAAAACCCTGCTTACTTACATCATCCTCTCTGCATAAAGTGACCTCATTCCAAAATTCTCCCTTATATAGCTTCCAACCTTCCTACAAAGCTCTGCAACCAATCTATCTCCCCCAGGGAGACTTTCTGGTAAACTACCCCAGATCTCAAACTGTGCAGCAGCCCTGGCAATTCTCCTTCTGGCTCACACTTGCTTAGGGCACCTTATACATGGTGCGTGAGAGCCAATGGCTCTGCCCTCAGAGGTTTTTCTCCCACATTCCCCATGGCACACCAGAGTTGTCAAGCACTCACACTACACCATCAATTGCCCAAGGCCCTTCTTCAGTGGAAGAGCTGCTTACAATATCTTCAGTGATATCCCTGTGGACACCACTGTCCATTCATTCGCTTAGTCACTCTAAAAAACCTACCTGGAATGTTCATGTGCCAAGCACTGTGCTGTAGGTTGACATCTAGCCCATTAGCAAACTCACTGAACCTCCAACCCAGCCTACTGGGAACGGTATTCATATGTAACCACCACATAATAACATGGGTGACTTCAGAAGGGCTGGCGGGAAATGTGGGCAACAGATGAGAAGTGATAGGTCATCATACCCCAGCAAAGAGATAGATATCGACATGCTTGGCATTCTGATGCTAGGAAAGTGGACCCAAGTCTTGCCCAGTTCAAAAAACAAAATCACAGAAGGACTCAGAGAAAGCAAAGGTAAGTATGTGTCTCCTTAAAGTCAGAAGGAACTTTCCATGAAAAATATCAAAGGTAAAGACCATAAAGGGAAAGAATGACTGACTTGCTCACAATCAAACAAACTCCTGTGGGCCAAAAGTCAGCCTGAAGTGAAACGACAAAAATTTCAGGGAATACGCTTTAAACTCATGATTAAGGGCTAATATGCTTATTATATTAAAGAGCCCTGAGCAATGAAAAAGCCAAACACTTCAACAGGAAGGTGGGCATGAGACAAATCACAGAAGAAATATAAATCTGTAATAAGGAAATTAAAAGCATGTCAGCAATGATCAAAGCAATGTAAATTAATGCAACTCTCAGATACCACTTGTAGAATATCAGATTGGCAAAGACTAAAAAGAACAGTAATACAAAGGTAGGCGAGGAGCAGGAAGGAAATAAACATTCTTATGCTTGCTGGTGGTTGTGTAAATTGGAATAGTCTTTGTGAAGGGCAACATGGCATTCTGTAACAAGAGATTGGATCTAAAAAATTTGCTTCTAATACTTTTAAAGATTTTATTTCTTTATGCATACAAGAACTGGGGTGTAGGCAGTGTGAGGATTCAGCAGAGACAGAATGGAGAGCAGAACAGGTGGATCTACTGAGATACACTGCTGAGGGGAGCAGTGGGCGAGGCAGGAGAGGTCTGCTGCACCGTGTGGGTTAGTGCCCTGGCAGGGGAAACTAATGCCACAGTGGCTGGTGACAACTTGATAGTGCTGAGACTTTAACCCCTGTGCTACCAGGGAGGCCCCTTGTATATTTTATCTGCACAGGGTTAGCATGACATTATTTTTGTTACTGAAGTATTAGAAATAACTTACGTGTCAAGTGAGGAGATTGGCCGAACACTTGCACATTTGCAATGCTATACCCCCCTCGCAAACCATAGAAATCAGTATTTATTTCTATAGAGAGATGAGATATTGTTAGAGAGTTCCAGAACGGCATACAGGCAAATTATAAATTTCGACTATGTAGTATATCTTCTGTAGCTGTATTCAGTGTATACCTACATAGTTGTATATAACAGACATAGAAAAAACAGCTCAAAGGGTATAAACCAAAATGTTAATAGTGATTGTCACCAAAGGGCGGTATTATGATTTCTATTTTTTTTTGATGTTATATTTTCCAATTATTCTGCTAAACCCACAGACAAGCCATGTTGGGGGTTGTGGCGGGGGTCGGGGGAGGCTAGAATAAACCAACATATTTGAACAGGTTAAAGTAATACCACTGTTATTTTTTTTCTATCAGTCCTTTAATTCTGACTTTTAAAAGAGAAGAAATATGTGACAGGACTTTAAAAGTATAAGAAAAGAGAACAAACATTAGAATAACTTTCTACTCTCAGAGAAGACTATGTTATAAAAGAGAGTCAATCCAAGATGATGAAATTATGGGAATCCAAGTAAAGTGCTAGGAAAGTGGAAAAGGACTAATTAATTCCTAGGTCGAAGTGAAGTAAATCCGGGATGATTTCTTGGAGAGGACAGTAAAGCTAAATTTTTAAAGAAAAATAGGATTCATATAAGCAGAGACAGGAGAAGCATAACAAAGGAGCAGTGTCACCAAAGGCTGTGTAGTGATATGAACACTGACATGACACACTCAGAGAAGACAGGTGTGTCAGGAGGCAGGGGCAGCAGGGATTATGGCGGGATGGCGTCGCTGATGGGTAGCCCATCAGGATCCCGTCAGGATGGAGCCAGACTGCAGAAGACATTGAGTGCCAGGCCAAAGTGCCAGCAGTAGTTTGTAGGCAACTAGGAGCCAAATTTAGCTTTTGAAGAAGGCTTGGAAATCTGACCCCTGTGACAACTGAATGAGAAAATGCACCTGAGAGTTATGAGAAGAGATGGAGTCATAAAGAAAGGAGCCAAGCACTGCTACACGCTCGGACCTGAATGAAGCCGGAACGTTACACTAAGTGAAACAAATCTGTTATGAATGTCCAGAACAGGAGCATCTGCAGAGACGGAGCAGATTACTGGCTGCTTAGGGCTGAGGGTGATAGGGGATGACAGCTAAAGACAGACCGAAGGACAGGGCTTCTTTCTGAGGTAATAAACATGTTCTAACATTGACTCATGGTTACATGTTTCTGTGAATATATTAAAAACCATTGAATTACATACTTCAAATGAGTTAGTTTAGTTATTTATATATGCTTTGTAAATTATATCTCAATAAAGCCACTTAGGAGAGGGAGCGAGAGGGAGCTATTACAATAGGCCAAGCAAGACATGGGAAGGTTATCACCTAAGACAGTGGGGTAATTATGGGGAAGGGGTGGGGAACAGATCAGAGAGGCTGCAAGTGTAATAGGGTGGTACCCAGAAAAAGGGGAAGTTCCAGTCTGGGGTGCCCCTCTCCCTGCCCTGTAACACAAGGACAGAGCTAACCATGGAGGAGTGAGAACAAGTGAAAAAAGGCTGAGAAGTTCCTACGGTGAGCGACAAAGAGAGGATGTGTTTTTCAAGCATTGCGTTTGAGGAGCTTAGTCCACTGCAGGAGGAAAGGCAATAGACAGGGAGGCAGTTTTGGACCTGACCCATCCCCCTCTTGGAAATGATAGTCAGGGGCTTTTTTTTGACTGGTGATGACAATTAGGAATTACATTAGCACTAAAGACCAGCTCAAAAGTGGTCTAACTCATGTCTAGAAATATACCTGGGAGAATTTAGCCACAAGTGAAGACTGCAGCAAGCAAGAAAAACCAGTTCTAGAGCTGCACACATAATGCTCTCAGCATTTAACAGAACTGGGCACTCATGGCTTCAAGTACTGATTTCTGTAAATGGGAGACTATTATTATTGCAGCTTTAAAGGTAACAGTTTATACAAAACTGAATGGCCTTGCTTAGCTCCTATTACTAATGGGCCATGCAAGAGTACAAATTTACTTTGCTTGTTTATATCAAAGGACACAAGAACACGAAGTAGAAAACCCTTGATTCAGGAAATCAGAGTAGGAAAAAAAATCATGGGAACAGGCCAAAATTAATATACAAAATAAGTTTAAAGGGTTTCTTTTTAGACTAAAAAGATGGCTGAGGAAAACAATGTGCAACCAGTAGAAAGATCACCTTCCAAAACCCCATGGTGCCCAAATTTGGATCCTGGCATTTGTCATTTTGTCAATTGACCCTGTGGTCCCCAAATTCGGATCCTGGCATTTGTCAGTTTGTCAATTAATGCCTCTGGAGAACAAAGGAGTTTTGCATATCATGTCATAATACCACTAGTTAAAGACTATGACCATTCACACTCAGGATAAAAAGTTGAGGTCGCTGCAGGGAAGCTATTATGAAACAATGAGACTCCCAGTCTCAGAAAAAAGGGTCCAAAAAAAGATCTTAACTGAAAGATAAATCTATTTGCACTACAGCAGGAGAGGCATCTGAGTCCCTCTGTGGAATTTTCCTATAATATGCAGGACGGATGAGGCCCAACATAATGGGGGATGGGACAGGAGGTTCTGGTTCCCCCACTATGCTAGGCAAGCTCTGGGGCGAGGAGCAGTTCCTACTCATCTTTGGTTTCCTACTACCTAGCCCAGAGGGTGCTCAAGAAATTCAATGAGTAAATAAATGAATAAATGATAGACAGGACAGAATCCAGTGGGAACTTCAGAGCATATAAAAGGGTCTCATACTCCAAAGATCCTTAGTTTGAAGAATATAGGGTTCTGGAAGAGATCAAATCTCAGCCAACATCTTAGAGATGAGGGGATTGGGGCATTGCTGAAGGTCACATCCAGTGAGTCGTAGAACAAGTTCTAGCCTCCAGTTAGGTGACCAAATGACCATATCCACATGGGTGGGAAGACAGAGAGTTCTAGCAATGAGAGTTCGGAGGTTGTTCACTTGAAAGGATAGGTAAAAAAACTGACCCAGAGTGATCTACGACTAGTAAATACACCAGCAAAGAACATGATGAGAATTCTTTATATACATCTAGAGCTTGAGAAATAATCATCAATACCAGTCAATGCCAATCATAAATAACAGCTAACAGCAGGTGGTTTCAATGTGCCAGGCCTTCCCCTAAGTGCATTAATAGGAATTATCTCATCTAATCCTCCCAATCTTCTTACAAGGCAGGTGTCATTAGCTTCATTTATAAGAGAAAACCAAGGCCTCAGGAGACTAGCCCACAGTCATGCCACTGCAGAGCAATGGAACTTCTGTATCTGCCCCTGGGGTCCCCAAAGAACTACAGGAAGGGAGCTTTGGGTCATGGATCAGCCATGACCCAAAGTCAAGTCTTTGCCAAGAGTCAGGACAAAGAGGTGCAACCTACCTCCTTGAGGTTAAGAGGGCCCCAAGTCCAGATTCACAAATCCAGTTAAAAGCTCAATCCCCAAGATTTGCATTCTCTGGGGCTTATGAAAATTTTCATAAATCTTACAACACACACTGTACAACTTTCAAAGTTTTAGACAATGTTCTAAAGTTTAACAGGATGATGAATAGGCCATGTTTATTCTTCTCCACACTTAGAGTGTACACTCTTCAGTACAAGTTATGACGAGCACATGCTTTAGAGCTAAATCTGTAGCTTTATTCCAGTTCTGCCACTGCTGATATGGTCTTGGGTCCATTCTTCTTCAAGACTCAGTTTCACTACCTACTAAATGGGATAAACACCACCTTTCCTGGCTGAGATTGAAAAAAAAAAAAAATGGAAAGCTCAGAGAAGCATTGTTACTATAGTTCCTAAAGTTTTTCTTCACACATGTCCCCAAACTATGTGTTTATTCAAGTTCTAGCCCCACTGCATCTGGCCCACAGTGCCTCTCCATGTTGTTTGGCCGTCCTGAAGCTAAGAGTTTCTCAGGCTGGGTGCAGCATGCCCTCAGGCCTCACTTAGGAGACTGCCCACAGGTGAGCCCTATTCCCCACCCCTCTGTTCTGACCAGGCAGCTTGGGTCCCTCTCCTTTCTAGCAGGCCCTCATTCTGTGGTTTCTGTGGTCCAGCTCATGCATCTTCCCTGCCACTAATCTCTCTTGAAATCTCAGTAGCCTCCGGTTGTCAAGGAACAACCTCCATCCCACCTCCTCCATTCAGTTCTTCTTGATTTACTGTGTCTATTACTTCCTCTTCTCTCTCTCTCTCCACCCCCCTCTCTCTTTGTGTGTTTGTACGTGTTCTTGCATGTTTTGGGCAGTTATAATTCATATCATTAAATGTCTTCATAAATTAACTTAGAACATTGCTTCACCTTTTCATGGATATTACTCTTCTCTCATCTCGGGGGCAAAGGCTTGTCTCCAATTTCTTTGTAACTGTAATGATTAAGAGCATCAAGTCTGCCAGCTTCAACACTTTGAGGCTGTGTGACCTTGGGTCAATGACTTAACCTCTCTGTAACTTATCTCACTGATTTGCAAAATAGAACATGGTGTCAAAAAATGTTACAAAGCTAATATACGGGGGAAATTTTAAATATACATGTTATATAGTAGGCTGTCACGTAATTACTAGTTTTTATTATTAAATTCATACCATCACCATCACTATTATTGTCACAGCGCCTAGAACAAAACTGTTAGCTAGGAAGTATCCAGTCAAAACATACACTTCCTTGCACTTGAGAGGCAGCTCTATTCTCCTAAACTAGGGGGCATCACACTTGTGTTAAGGGCCAAATGATAAATATTTTAGCTTCTCCTTCTCAGTTCCCGTACTGTACAGGAAAGCAGCCATAGACAATATGTAAACAAATGAGCATGGCCATGTCCCAAGGAAGTTTTATTTATGGATACTGAAATATGAACTTCATGTTATTTTCACACATTATGAAACAGTCCTCTTCCCTTCTTGTTTTCCAACTATTTAAAAATTTTAAAACACTCTTGTCCAGCAAACTGTACAAAAACTGGCTGCAAGCTGAATCTGGCCTACTGGTTATGTACAGACCCCTGGTACAAGGTCACATAAGGCCCTCCACGATGTCTCAAGTTACAGCCTTTCTTCTACAGATAGTAAGAAAACACTGTCAGGCTTGAAGAAGTGGTGAGCCCAAGCCCACCCTTCCACAAAGCAGCCATGGTAGGTGCTACTGGGCTCAAAAATTTTCCTGTTCTCCTCTCCTCCTGCCATTCAGAAGTTTACACGTCCCAGCATTCCTGCAGGCAGGCAAGGTCCCATGGCTGGTTCTGGCCAATGCACTAAAAGGACAATGCCAGTGTATTTGCTTCCAAGGCAAAGCATTTCAGAGCTGTGCTTGCTCTTCCCTTCTGTGGAGGAAGGGCCAGGAGTTTCTACTATTTCTGTGGCTGAGCTACCCCCATGGAGAATGACTTCCCTGCAGAGTTTTCCAGAACCTTGAAGAGTGAAACACTAACTTGCAATGAGTGAAGCTACTTGAGTTTGTAGGTAGAGGTGGAACAGTAGTGGTTACAATGAACATGATCACAGTTAACTCAACCTCTTTCTGCAAGCATAAGCCAAGGAACAGCACTAAGGATAAGTCAGCACAAAAACATCTAGCAAAATCTAGTTTATCCCAGCCTTTCACCTGAAAAAGTCATTTAGGGAATAAATGTCCAGCCTTCTAGACAATTTAGCAACAGATGAGAAGTATTATTCTCTTCTTCTAGTTCTATCATTAGAAACCCTTAATCATCTCTTCAGCAAAAAATTCATGGACAGGGCCTCCCTGGTGGCACAAGGAGTTGAGCGCTGCACTGGGGAGCTTCCGCAGCCACTGCAGCACGAGTTCGATCCCAGCTGCCGGCCAGGGAGGGGGCCCACATGGTGGAGCAGACCCCTCCTGCCTCGCCCGCTGCTCCCCTCAGCAGTGTATTTCAGTCGATCTGCCTGTTCTGCTCCCCACTCTGTCTCTGGTGAATCCTCTCACACCTCCCTCCCCCAGCATCTCTGGCCTGTATCACAGCTCTTGTATGCATAAATAAATAAAATCTTAAAAAAAAAAAAGTTAAAAAAAATTCATTGACAAAAAGCCTTCTTAAGGCCAGAAGGGACAGTTTCTAGCCAGCAGCAAAGAACCACAAGTACTCATAATCTGATTTGTTTGACACAATCTTTGCCATCCAGAAGCTGACACTCTAATAGAGTACTTCTTAAAGTAATAATGACGATGACCAAAAATTAAATAAATAAGTAAATACTGTTCATTGCTGATTCTTCTAAGCAGGGTGCAGTTCCCCAAAGTCAAATCCTGGGGGAGAAGTGGGAAAGGCCTTTAAAGCAATCTGTAGCGAGAGAGTAGCGGGCACTGCCCTAAGACAGCCTGCTCACTCAAGGGACTTAAATGCTTAGATGACTTGCACTCAGTGGTCTGGGTTTCCCAGACCATGGGAAAGCTCAAATTTCTACCCATAAGGTAATCAAGTCACTTTTGCACCACTCACAAGAGGATGTGCCTGCTGGGGGATGCATGTAAATGAATTTAATATTTAATATCAAGGTTTATTCTTAGTGTCTCATGCTGGTTAAAGCGTGCCTACCTTCCACATCACAAACTCCCACTCTTTGCAGACTGTGGCCCTTTTCTAAATCACGAATGAAAAGGAAGCCAGGAGACCAACTACTTTACCCAGCACTATTATTTAATCTCACTTTCAAAAACAGCTACCACCCAGGGCAAACAGAAGTCATCTCCCAAGGACACGCAGCACGTCAAAAGGTGGTTACAAGATTCCAATTCAGGAGCTGGCGCTCCAAAATCCCAAGTCACTGAGCAACTCCAACTTTCACTGCAGCTCACCTTCTGGCAAACATGAGAATAGCTGGGAAGCCTGGCTCTGAAGGAGGTATACAGAGGCCGTATCCAGGGCTTCCTCCTCTGCTAGAGAAAGCATTTTGCAGAAAATACCTCAAAAGACCCCTTGCCCATTTCTTCTTTCATGGGTCTACACCAGAGTTGAAAAAGGGACAGTGCTCCATTCCTTGACAGATTTGAAGAGTGAAAGTACACTGAACAGATGACCATCACTAGCTAATCAAATATGGCCGACCACTCATCACCATGAAGTATGAAGCAGGGCAAAGGCTCAAGTAGATTCTCTCACATAGCTCTCCCCTTTGATGAAACAGTACAAAGGTAGTATGATTGCTCCCTCACCTGCTCAAACACAAAGAAAAACTCCAGATCTCGGCTTCTGTGAATTGAGACCTGGCCACAGAAATGTTTCCCCTTGCTATCTGTCAAGAACTCTACTGTCTTTACTCTGTTTTTCCACAGAATCCCTTTCTTTCAGCACACTGACTTTCCTGAAGGTCTGTCACAGTCTCCAGGCTCTATGGAGACTGCGCCACCAACCCCCAACAGATGTGAGGATCAGGAACACGAGGACAGAGAATCAAGACAGATGTCACCACAGTCTGCCAAGCTCTATGGGGCCAAAACAATCTGTACGGGGAGCAGCCCCATGGAATGGAAAGCCTTCGTGGTATTTGAGGTTCTAAAGCTCTGTAAGAATTAAGAATAGCATTAAAACACACACACACACACCATCCAGAAGGACTGGTGAATTATCTTAAAAATTTACTTGGCTTCACAATAACGTGACCCACAGCTCTGCTCAGGGACAGCCCTATCTGTCTGCCACCTTCCCTCTCCTCAACCTCTGTCCTTACCATCTTCACCAAGTAACCTCTGTTCTTACCTTCAAGTAATGAAGAAGCAGAAACAGAATCATCTTCCAGGAAAGCCTAAAGGCCCTGCCCACTCAAGGGGCAGGGGAGTTAATTGGTTGTATCTCACCATCCTGTCACTTATCAGTGACACACATATCCTGATTGCTGCACCCTCTGTGACAACCTTGTAACTCCGGGAGGTATGCTAACACTGTTGTACAAAGCACAGTCTCTACTTACCTAACACTGGCCAGCCTTCAAAGCCTTCCTCAAGGGCCAGTTACTCTAAGAAGCTTCTCTTCCACCAGCTGAAATGAGTTTACCTCCTCTGAATTTCTTGAATGCTTGGTGTTCATTGCAAGTCTCTTGTTTTGTAGGTTGTGTGTATCTGTGTGTGTGTGTGTTGGGGAGGGGGATTGGTTTTTGTTACTTCTGTGAGGCAGCAGTCCCTAGAAATCAGAGACAATGTCTTTTACATTTCTAACCTCCATAAGATCTAGGTACACGGTTGTGAAAATAATGATTCTCTTCACATTTGTAGAATGAAGAGCCGGAAGAGCAACAGATTTACAGAATTTGACTCTGCTCTCTGGGAAAGTAGATCTAACAGAAATGCCACCTTACTATTGTCATAGCCCTTACAAAACTGAAATAATGGTCAAGTGACAAGCATTTTGAACCCTGGCCTTTTCACTAACTTAGTTGCATGAGCTTTGTCAAAACCCTTTATACCACTCTGGACCTCAGTTTCCCTCACTCTCAAATGGAGATACCAAATGCTTCATGGGAGGATAGTAAGAACTGAAAGATGCAATATATTCCCCCCTAAGTAACCAGATGTTAGACAGACAGTAAAGCAGTAATAATTTTTTTAAAAAGCCAATATATGGTATCGTGTTAAATACAGAGGAAAGTACACTATAAGAGGGAACCAGAAACAAGTGAGTCACTGAGGGAAAATCTGCAAAGGTAAAGTGAGAGTTCTATCTACGTGCCCTCAAGCAGGATACTTAACCTCTGTGTCTCAGTTTCCCCTGTAAAATGGGGATCTTATTAATGCTACCAGACAACAGAACACATACAACTAATGTTGAATATGGCGTTGACACAGGTAAGCACTCAAATGTTAGCTGCCACCCATCATCACCATCGTCATCATCTTATATCACTAATCCATACTAGGTATTCCAGTAATGTTTCTAGTAGTGTTTCAAACATTTCTAAGATATAATCCCATAAGTGATCCAGAACAACGGAGAGAATCCAAGAGGTTGGCATCTTTCTACCCAGCCTCCTAGTTGGAGGAGATGATAGCTTGACATGGGACAGACCCAAAAGGAGCCAAATTTTAAGCCCAAACACCCACAGCACAAATGCAAGATCTGGCCCCTCAGCTCAAACAGACTGATTTATCGGTACCTGATGAGATCATGAATCACAGGATCTAACAGTATCCGGGCAAACATAAATGAGAAAATTCTCCCATCCTTTTAACATTTTATTTGGCTGAAGTGGACAAGGTTACCCCAATTACAGTTCCCAGCTTAACACTGCTTTCCTTGTTGAAATGCATCAAGAGATACTCAAAGCTGATTTTTTAAAGGCAAAGCTCTCTGCACGTCCCTGAGAGACCAACCCAGGATAAGTCGAAAAGCATTCTGTGTTAGTGATGTCTCATCCTAAACGACAGCCAAGCACCCCCCAGCCCCAAGCTGGCTGTGCTGACAGCAGGGGCATGGTGGGGGGTAGGGGAATATGCTGAGGGATTTTGGCTCATATGGCTCCCTCCGGTGTCCCTGCTCTCCCAGCAGTCCCTCCGCTCTCCTTGAATGTCTCATCCAAGATAGGGCCCAGCTCTGCTCCGCTGAGGAAGGAAGGGGCAGCTTTGATGCTGGCCAGACCTGAAATCCCTGTGACTACAGGCTCGGCACTGGCTTCCAACCCAAAAGTGTCAGGTCACCTGAACCTAAGAGAGCAAGGGCAGGGATGTTAAACTACTGCCTCTACCTCCCTTTCTCAAACTCAGCTAAACGTAAGAGGGACTGATACCAAATCTTGAGAAGCAACCACTGGTTAGGTGGCCACTGATGCTCTTCGCTTCTTGGCACCTCCCAATTCTTAAGGGGGAAGCTTGCAAAAACTAAGCTCCTCCCTCTCCCTTCCACTTTGTGAAGGGACCCTCTTGCCTAAAGAAAGAGGGTTGAACTACACATTCTATCAGGGTGGGGTTTCTGAAAAGCACCTAGAGCCAGGCTAGGACTTCATGCATCAAACTGCTCAGTACTTATCTCCACTACGAAAAACAACCTCAAACCTAGACAGATGACCTACTGCCTGGCACCTTCCACCGCCTCAAGGAGAGAAGCCTCCATTCCCAGTCCAAGGAGCCTTGTTCCTCTGAGCTGCTCAGAGGCCCTGCAAGGAGTACCCATCCTGGTTTGATAAAAGTTTTCCAAGCAAAAAATCTCCAGTTTCTCCACCAGATAAAAAAATCAATGGCCCCTCGCTGGCCCTCCAGACTCCCCAGTCTAATTTAGAGAAGAGGGAGAGCTAAGGGTTTTCATTTTTAAATGGAAGATAGAAATATTAACTTTGGGGGATACAATCCAGCTACCCTATACCCCAAGCAAGAAGTGGCTTCCCCCAACAGTAAGTGCAGAGAGGGAGGTTTGCTCCACAGAGCGTACGTGTATGTGTGCGTGCGTGCGCACTCGCACACACAGTATGATGTGTATGGTGAGGGCACAGGGTGGGAAGGGTTCACTCTTCTGGGCAAAAGGTAATCCTGGAGGTTGGAATGTGGCCTCTCATTACTCTCTCCTGAGAGGGAAGCCCTCAACAGGTCAGACAGCCCACCTTAGAGGATGCCCCGGGCAGGATGAGAAAGGGCCCTGGGGATGCCTGTCAGGGGCGGGGAGAGCACCACTGCACCACCAGCCTGAGGCAGACCCACAGGACCTGGTACAAGGGGTCTTCTCATCAAGTTCCCTTAGCATGCACTACCCCTCAGCCCCCTCCAAGTTGGAGACTTTCAGCTACAGTTCCATGCCCCCCCCAACTTCCCCACAATCCGGCCCCTCCAGGAAGATGCTGGCAAAAAATACTGCAGCGATGCAGAAGCTGGGGTGAGCCAGGAGTGTCACCCAACTTTGTTGAGTTTAGTCCCTATCTTAACCCCTTAACACCCATCCAGGCAGGTGGGCCTGTTTGATGGAGATCTTGTGAGAATGCTGAGGTGCTGGGAAGGGGGGAGGGCGGATGGGTGGGGAGACACTGGGCTGAAGAAAGACCACAGAAGAGAAGGGTGCTGATCCTTTCTCTACTTACCAGGATAGCTTGAATCCTTTCATTAGTACAGTCACGATAATCCACTGACTGTGTCCTTAGCATCCCCGGTACAGCTCCGGAGGTCCCAGGACATATTTGAAAAGATGACGAAGTCCCAAAAGAACAGAATCCCATGTAATGTGACTTGAACACAGAAAGAGAAAAGAGACAGAGAGAGATAGAGAAAGCAGAAGAACTGCCGCTGCTCCCCCTTCTTCCCCTTCCCCAGCCGAGAGCTGGAAGGCAAAGGGCAGCTTCTGCAAAATCAGCCCCGGGCTGAAGCTGCCTGCGGGAGCTGTTGCTAGCCTCTGCCAGTTTTGGATGAGGATGGGGAATGCTGGCAAGGCTGTGAAACAAGCCCTGGAGTTGCTGTCAACAGGCAGGCTGGCCAGCCACCCACCCACCCTCACCTCACATGGGCTCTGAAGAGCCTTGGGAAACAGACCCAAGGAGAGCACAGGAGGAGAGCAAAAACCTAGCAGAACCTGCACCTCTCCACCCCCAGGCGGCAGCTCCCGCAGCTCCATATAATCTCCTAATCAATGCAGTACCCAAGCAAAGCACTGCAAGCCACTTCCGCCCATTTAAAGACACAGCACATGTTTTGGCCCAGGATGGGACAGAAAGTCAGGGAGAGGGTGGTGAGGATGTGGTGCAGAAAAAGGAAGAGGAGAGCATATAAATATTTTAAGGGGAGAATACCCATGGGCATCCATCAAAGGGTTAAAACTGGAGGTAAGCGGTTGGCCTTAACCCGGACAACCTCCTTAAACCTGGGGAATCCAAAGCTGAGCAGACCTGAAGGGCAGGTGGTGATGCCTAGCGAGCCGCACCAGACCACCTTAAATAGAATCCTCACCCCCGCCCCAGCAAGGCGGGGCGGGCACTGAGCGCTCCCAGACGTATGGGCTCACAGAACACACCGTTCTGGTCCCCTGCAGAGAAAACTGCCTGGCCACCACTTCTGGGGCTTCCGGTGTTCCAGGTGAGGCTGCAAAGCCACAGTGTGGCCGGATGGCCCAACAGTGCGTCTGGGCATGGGGTGGGGGTGGGGGGGATTGGGGTGGTGAAATTCCTTTTAAGGTGGCCCAAAGGCCTGCTATAGGATTTAAGGAAGGCTTATCACCCATACAGGACTCCAAGAAGATTCAGATTGGGCAGAAGGCACAAGATTTCAGAGTTGAACTCACTTGTACAATTCACGGGAAAGGGGTAAGAAGCTCCTCTTAAAGTCCTCCAAACTGGGGCCCATAAGTTTCAGCCCTAAAATCTTCTCTGGCCGTGGGATTTCTTTGTGTCCTCCCCTAGGTTACTGGCTATCTGGGTCAGTAATGTGGATGAGTGAGAACGAACAAAAAGGAGATTAATTATAAAATAGCAACCTTCAACTGAACCAGAATAAGCCTTAACCCTGAAATGTGCCCAAAAGCACTCTGCAGAAGTCCATAGGTGGTGTACACACATCATTCTACTTGACCCTCGAAAGTGATACTCAAGGTAAATGGAGCACCTATTTCCCCTCACAACACTCACTGCACTTATAATTTTTCGTTTATTATCTGCCTTCCTCTTTTCAGCTCCATGAAGCCAGGCACTGTATTATCTTGTTTGGTATTATCTGTCCACTGGCCAGGAGGCCTGCATAGAGTAGGGGTACCATAAACAAGTGCTTGCTTGACTTGATCTTATTAAAACCTAACTAAATGATTGCAATCTCTCTCACTGTCCAGATGGTCCAGCAAAAATAATCTGAAAGGTATCCTGCTTCTAAGCTTCCCTAGGTGGTGGAATTTCCCTTCCTCCACATAACCCTCCCCATAACCCACCTGTGCCAGGCAACACTGAAATGCTTCCCAGACTTTTGACACAACTTGTAGTTATGTTTTTAAAGCTCCTTGAGTTTGTACCCAAGCTGTAGTTATTGAAGAGAGGATCACAGAGTTGAGAACTACATAGAGTATCTCCTTGAAGACCTAGCTAATTCACTCAGAGGGCCCACCTCCTAGACAAATGTCACTCCAGGTAGATAAGAATATTCCCACCCTGTTCTGCCTGCTGCTCTAATCACAGGAAACACACAAAACCTGTTTAAGTTCTCCATGTTTCCTATGAGAAACACATGATGATAAATGTCAAATTAAAAAAAAAAAAACACCACCTCTCATTCACAACTACTACTAAGAATTTATTGAGGCTTATTTCCACGGGCAGCATGCTAATAAGCATTTCACATGTGTTATCTCATTTAATCCTCACGTCCACCATATGAAGCAGTGACAGGCCATCAAAAGAAAGTGTGCATTGTTTTGATCTGCCCAAAGCCCACAGCCAGTAAGCTGCAAGCTTGGGATCTGAATGCAGGAATGTAAAGCTCCAAAACCCATTCTCTTAAGAACAAGTATGCTGGTTTTAGAAAAATCCCTATCAGAAGAAATGACTTATAAGGGCTCATATTCTCCCAGGACATGAATCCAGGCAACAGGTAAAAAAGAAAATCAAGCCAGTTTCTTCTTTCTATTATGATGAGTTAGTTGGCTTGAGTGTGTGTGATATGTGACATTTGTGAAAAACAGCAAAAGGGAAGAGAAAAAGGGACTGGCTGGTTAGGAGACAGTCATCTGCCTTGAATTCCTGGCTTTTTGTTTTTGAAATTATAACTTCTCAGAGAGCTCTGGAACCTGGCTCCATTTTTGTCGTCTATAAGAAAATCTCAAAATAGAATCCAAACATGTGATTATGTCTTTCCCTAAGGTAAATTAAAGATTAAGACCAAGCAAAATGAAGACACATCCCTCACTGAATGTATTTTCCCTCATTTATCTTCTCAGAGAGGGTGGTCTGTTTTGTATGGCTTAAAAAAGTCCCTGAATGGTAAACTGTCAGCATTGACATAGTCTAGATTACAGTGAGGATAAACAGATTAATTAAAGACCAGGCAGGTACATTAGATTTCTTTGTTTTGCTTGACTGTGTAATCTATATCAAGAAGAGCAAGCACTGTTGGAAAAATCTAGATTCTGAAAACATCCACTTCTGCAAATAAGGCAGATTAGGTATCCCAATGGGACTTCCTGCTAAAAACAACTAAAATTATTGGATAAAATAAAACATTTACAAAAAAAAATATTTTGTAAGACTTGATGAGTTATGGATAAAATAAGGAACATTCAGAGACCACAAATTTAGTGAGGACACAAACCCAGAACTTTAAGGAAAACCTCACAGATGTATATTCTAGAGAGGGTTATTTGTGAAACTGGACTTTGGTTCTCAAGGTCCTCACAGAATACAGTGGGTAAGAACAGGGTCTCTTTAGAGAGTAGGCCTGGCCCGTTATGCCCTGACTTCAAAACTAAACTTGAAAGAAACTCACAAATGCTTCCAAGAAACCAAAGGGAAAACTACCTGTCTTAAACCTTGGCAGTGAACGAAGGAGGAAAAAGATTCTCCCCTAAAAAACCATAATTACAAACTGATCCTCATCTACACTATTGCCTTAGGTAGGACTTCTTAGATAACTCACAAAAAACCCAGAATGTCCAGAAAGAACACAATTGATCAATTCAACCACAGAAAAGTTAAGAACATTTGATCATCAAAATAGATCATAAAGAGAAAGAATAGACAGGGTTTTTCTGAAAGGAGATATCTGCAACATAGCTAATTGAAAAAGGAATTGTGCACAGGATTTATTTTTTAGAGTTTAACCAATCAATGAGAAAAGAAAAACAATTAGAAAAAATAAATGATTTGAATAAGCACTTTCAGAAGAGGACAATCAATAAACACGTAAAATGTGCTCAACTTCATTAGGATTCAGGAAAATAAAGTTGACGTTTCATGCGATCACCTCTTATGCCCTGACTGGCAAAAATTTAAAAGTCTAAAAGTATGTAGGGTTGGAAAGGATCTGGTAGAGGTGCATATTGGTTCCACTACCTAAGATCTGGTGTCAAGCAGTAATGCTAAAAAAAAAAAAAAAAAAAAAAGCATCCTAACAGCTTATAGTACTATCTCATTGATTAAAGAAACTCACATTAGGAGACATGCAGAGAAACTTCAAAAAGCTCTGTGTGTAACAACATGGTTTGCAAAAACAAACCAACCTGGGAACCAAACAAAGGCCTATTGATAACAGAAAGGAAAGAGGGTAATAATGTAGAATAATTATGTAGTAATAATGTAGTATAATGTAGAATAATAATGTAGTAATAATGTAGAAAAAAAACTTATATAAATTACCATCACGTGCAACAAAGTAGGTGAGAATCTCTAACAACGATGGAGAAAGCCAACCAATGAAGACAGCAGTATAATTCCATGCATATATAGCGAAAGAACCCATAACATCATAGAATGATGACAGAAAAATATGAATGACATGATAGATATAGACGACAGATGAATTAGACAGTCAGATCTTTGACAGGTGAATTACATGACAGGTGATGTTGATGAATGGCATTTAGATGGCAGGTAAGTAGATAGAGACTCAATATCAAAACAAAGAAATAATAAACGCAACCTTTAGAAAGATGGTCACCTTTGAAGGGTGGGGAAGACCATGCAGTCATCAGGACAAGTAAAAGCTATCCCTGCTATAGTTTCTTTTTTCCTTATGTGCATATTTGATATTTTAAATAATCTTTGCATCTACTCAACGTGTAGCAAAAGCAATTTAAAAATAAACAAGTTAATTACACAATACTTGCTCCTGATATTGTCCTTGGGGTCTTTCTGAACAGACTTGATGAAAAGATTGTGAGGAAGAAGGATTTACTATGACAATGTTTTATGTTAATAGTCTGCATTTTCAAAAATCTAAGTTCAAAACTTCACTCTTCCAGGCCCATGGATAGTCAAAAGTTTGTTGAATTCACAAACTTTGAAACTAACATTGGTCTGTATGCCTCCAGCTCTCTTGCTATAGTGGTTTCCTCCACTTCACTGGGTTTGGAATGTAGGCTGGAAAGAGTTCAGCCTTTTGAATTTAGTTGCTTTGACTCTTGGCCTCCTATGAGCCATAAGGTCTCACCCACCCTGGTACTGTTCCTTTCCTAGTCCAACAAAAACACAATTGGCGCCTCCTGTCTCATCCCTAATCAGGGACTAGAATGGAGAGAGAAGCCTTTCAACCAGAACACACTGCTGCTGACCTCGACAGCCCACACCCAGGGCCCCCAGCCAAAGGACCCTTGGAAGCAGAAGGGAGAATTCAGATTTCTGCCTCCCACCTCCCACCCTGGCTTCTTTCCACCACTAGAAGCTCATGCCTCCTTGTGACCTTGGGAAGTCGTGGAGCATATCTGGAGCTGAAAGGACAGCCATGACTTCCCGAGGTGCTCCTCCTGTCTCAAATTCTTGGATTTGGTGCTCCCTGCTACCCCTTCTCCTAGGCAGTGGAAAGCTGCAGCACGGGCAGATCTGCATGCCTCTAGGAGCTGGCAAAACTGGGGCAGAGCAGTGCTGCAGTCACACGTTGGGGAATCAAAGCTCCAAACTCAGGCAGGGGAGTCGTCAGGCGCTGAGAGTGTTATATTTAAGGAGCATTTTGGAGGTCAGGAAGCTAGTGAGAAAGGAGCAGCGGGGGAGGGAGCAGTCTCCTAAACACTCCATTTCAACAGCAAGCCACCTCCTCCTCCTCCAGCCAGAATCCTCTTCTAAATTCCAAACTGCAGTCAATAGAGCCTGTGTGAGGGGACACGGCAGATGGCCAGAGCTGTGCCCGATCAGGTGCTCTCCACCACTTCCCTGTTCCCCTCCTTCCCCCCTCAGCTCTCTCCTCTCCCCACCCTCCAGTACCATTAGTCACTGGCTCTGGGGTGACAGTGTGGGCTGCAGGCATTGGCCTTGCCTTCTGGTCTGTTCATCTGTGTCAGCTCCCAGTTTGGAGCCTGCGAGCCAGCCCCTCCCCTCCCATGTTGGGACCAGTGTGCGTACCCCTGCCCTCCAGCCCCACTGCACAGACTGAAAGGACAGCACCTGACACAGAGGAGCAGTGGCTGAGAGGCCTGTGGGCAGAGCAAGGGAGTCCTGGTCCTTTCAAGAATGCTTGCTCCTATCTCTGTGATCCAGGACTTTACTCATCTCTCACCATTCTTCACTATTGGCTAATCCAGAATACTCCTTCAGGCAACCAACAGAATGGGCAAGGTCAAAGTCAAGGTCCAACTGGAAGGGAGGGAGGCTGGATGGAGTCAGTCAGGGCTTCCATGGGTGGATGACCACTCCAGAACCTACAGCGGTCTCCCAGACATCTTGTGCTGTGTTCTCATAACAGCTTAGTGTGGCATTACTAAGCCACGTTTACAAGAAGAAGAAATTGAGGTTCAGGGAGGTCTAATTCTCTTCCTACTACTAGTAGCTGCTTCTAGATAAGATGGTGGTGGGAAAAAAGAGGAAGAGCCAATAAAGGTAAAAAGCCTTCTGCCTGAGGTCCACAACCCCCGTGCCTCACATCTTAGTCAGGACAGAAGGGAAATACCTGCCTGCTGGCTTCAGCGCAGAACCCTGTGAAGCTCTCACTTTCCCTGTTGAAGTAGCAACTTCAGGGGAGACTCTTGACTTGATAGATGTTTCCCTGACCTGCCCCGTCTGCCAAGGAAATCCTAAAGAGGATGCCCCTCTCTATATCCTGCCTTTCCTTTCACCTACAGAGTCAGCATCTGGCTGGTCAACTATCTGGCTTCCTCAGCATCACAGACTGGCTGACTGCTGGTTGATGTGCACAGTTCACTGTAGACAGAAAGGCAGCCCCTCAAGGTAAAAGCCCTCCTGTCAGGAAAGCCACACGCCCCTCAGAGAAGCCAGCACCAGGAAAAGGGAGTATTGCAAGACCACACTCATCATTCCGGTCACATGTGTAACAGAAGAAAACATCTCTCCTGTCAATACAGAAGAATTCTAATTACCCCTCACCTCGGCTTTCCTTGGCTTATTCGTGGGAGAAATTCAGGGTGACTGATGGTGTGAGGGACCCAGAAGGGTGCTTATAAACTCAGGTTCTCTCAGGGAGGGAGCACCCATACACCCACAGCCAGCTGCTCCATGCTCTCCTCCCACTAAATGGAGATTTCTCCTTTCTCAGCTAAAGTTACATATGAGAATTACCATTAACAGACAGATGAATTGAGTGCTAACTCATTTTAACAGTGGAAGTTTCCTGGCCAAGGATGCGACAAGAATCTATTGCCGGCGGAGCAACTGCTTGCTGATAGAAGCCTCTGAAAACCACATTCTTAACTGACATGGCCTGACACCAGTCCCTGAGGTGTGTGTTGTGGTTTCGCACAGGGACTCTGGAATTAGACTTGTGTTCAAGTCCATACTGAACAGCTATGTGACCTGGAGCAAGTTACTGCACTTCTCTTAGCCTTGGGGCCACACACATAAGGGGATTATGGCAATCTATAAGGCTGTTAGTCGCAGACACAATTCGTTACAAAGGATGAAGTACCCAGTGTATTTCAATCAGTGTTACGATTATTCTCAGTGTCCACAGACCAGCAGTAGTTACTGCAAGAATCCTAGGCTCCAATTCTATGACTTCAGATCTTTTTCTCCCCTTACCAAAACAAAGTTTCTCATTTTTCCTAGGTTGCTATGTTTTTTTCCCCCTCCACCAAACTGCTTGTGTCTATACCCCATTTGCATCCCTCCCCTATTCCCTCTGGTAACCATTATCTTCTTTTTGGCGTTTTATTCCTTCTATTCTTAGCATACAAGTGCTTTTCATTGGTATTTATATTCCATAGATGAGTGAAACCATCTGATATCTTTCACTTTTTGACCTGTTTTGCTCAACATAATCATCTTGAGGTCCATCCATTTTGTGCCAAACACCACATATTCATCTTTCTTCACAGCTGTCTAATATTCCACAGAATGTATGTTCCACAGTTTCTCTAACCATTCATCTATTGAAGGGCACTTGGTTTGGTTCCATGACTTGGCAGTTATGAACAGTGCTACTATGTACATAGATGTAGACAGATCTTTTTGTATTAGAGTTTTCATACTATTTGGCTAAATACCTGATAGGGGTATTGCTGGATCATACCAAATTTCCATTTTTATTTTCTTGAGAAATCTCCAGACTATTTTACACAAGGGCTGCACTAACTTGCATTCCCACCAATATTGGATGAGATTTCTTTTTTTTTTACTTGGAAGAGTCTTTTTTACTTAGGGCTGGGAATATTTTTCTATGTTCTGTGTGTGATATTTCTATTAGGTAAGTCAGCCACTGATTTATTCATAGTAACTATACGTAATAATTACTGCATGCTTACATTCTAGAAAAATTATGATGGAAATTGAACAAGAAGTCCAATGTCCTCCTTGATCAGCTTATATTTGAATAAGACATCAGTATTAAGTAGTTATATTAAATAGTTCTAACATAAATAGAGAGCATTAAGTCCTATAAGAGAGGCATAAATAATCAAAAGGACAGATTACTTCTGTTCTCCAAAGTGAACACACATTTGTAATCATCCCAATTTTTCAATCAACTAATGAGCAATGAAGAATATTCTCAGCTAATCTATACTAAGTCTGTTCATGATAATTAGTTCTTGAATGGTCTGAACTTAGCACAAAAGTGAGCCAGAAAAAAAGAATCCAGTATGTGTCACCATCTTTGACAGAGACAGCACTTTTTATTTGCATGACAGGTGTCCAGAAACAGTGCCACTGGAACACACTGCTACAATCACCACCGATAAACTGGTCTGTCTGGATGGAGCAGACTGGATCCAGTGGATCCAGCCGCACTTTGAGGTTTCATCCCCTTCCACCAGGACACTTCCTCATTAGTGCCTTATGGTTGGGGGAAAAAGCTCAGCTGTTTCAGATCCCTATGCCCACTTCCTGGTCTTAACATCACAATAGCATAATCAGCCTAGCATAATCACAAGTAAGCCTAACAGCTCAGGTGCCAGAACCACTCAGTAAATACAACCCCTGTATCTTTCTAGACTCAGCCAGGCTCAGGGGCACCCATGGGCCATGTGTACCATCACAGGGATCCATAAGGAACTGAGAAAGAAAGGTCACATGGTAAGTTTCAAAAAGCTGAATATTTTGGATTTTGCATAACATATCCTCTTAAATTTTGTGTTCAAATATTCTTTAAATATAATCAATGGCAGTGGTGGTTTTCTATGTTTTAGTTTAGTTTTGTTATCTTTTATAAATATGATGGATTAGCTGGCAATTCTGTATCAGATCTCCATCTGTTTTCTTTATTTCTTTAAAAAAAAAAGACTTACTTATGCATACAATAGCTGGGGTGTAGGCCAGAGGTGAAGGGGGTTTAGGGGGAGGGCTGGAGGATTTACCAGAGAAAAAGTAGCGGAACAGGTGGATCCACTGAAATATACTGCTGAGGGGAGCAGGAGGCAAGACAGGAGAGAGGGTGGGTCAGTTTCCTGTCCCAGGATCAAACTGTGCTGCAGAGGCCGCCAAAAATTTCATATGTTGAGACTTAACCCCCTGCACCACCAGACAGGCCTAAGCACTACACAATTCACCCTGCAGACTCCCCTGTACAGAATGGCTTCTCAGTTCAGATAGTTCACATTCAACTGTAAGGAGAGCCTCCACTCTTAACTATGGGGTAGGGGGAAGGAGAAGCTTCCAGGCCCCAGCCCTTGTCTTTAGGAGGTCATCTAGGTCAGAGGTCCCTGATCTAGCCTTTATGTTTTTAATCCATATGTAAATGACAGAACATTATATTAACCTCAGGGCTTCACTTGATTTCATATCTGCATCTACTACAGAATGATCTCCACAATAAGTCTAGTCAACATCCTTCCTCTCAATTATAACTTCTTGTGATGGTCTAATCTAGACCTGAATGTTTTAGCAATGTCTTGAACATATACCTGTATCTACCCAATATATATGTATAGCCACACCATCCCCTAAAGTCAGACACAAATTTCCATTGGTTCCCCAAGGCCTTCATCTGTGCATGACGTGGGCCGCCCAGAGCCAGCGTGAGTAAATGAAACTTCATCTCCTCACCTCTTCATCTCCTTCTGACTCTGACCTTCTGTACCTACTTCAAAAATGGCACCACCAACTACTAAATCAACCAGTCAGAAACATGGCATTCACCCTTCATTTCCCCTCCACCTCCCATGGAATTACATACAAAGTCACGTCAATTTCCGCTTCCCAAGAAAACTAGCATTTGTTTCCTGCTAGCAGTTTTTACCTGCCTTTCAATTCTCAACTTTACTTTTGCAGTGACACTTCTTACTGTCTCCTATTCGTTAATTCACCAAATTGTGATGGAGTATCTATACTACACCAAATAATGGACTTGAGAAGCAAAAACGCCTGTTTTTAAAAAGTTTATACTCTAGGGATGCTCCCTGGTGGCACAAGGGGTTAAACACCACACTGTGAAGCATCCGCAGCCACTGCAGCACAAGTTCAATCTCTGGCCAGGGAGCTGACCCACATGGCGCAGCAGACCTCTCCTGCCTCACTGCTGTCCCCTCAGCAGTGTATTTCAGTAGATCTACCTGTTCTGTTACCAACTCTGTCTCTGGTGAATCCTCTCACCCCCCACACCACACCTCTGGCCTGTAGCCCCGTTCTTATATGCATAAATAAATCTTAAAAAAAGAAGTTTATATTCTAATGGGAGGGAAGACAGACATTAAAAAAAAGAAGAAAGTGGCAGAGACAGTTAAAATCATTTACTTGCCAATATCTATAATCTTAGCACTATATAAGACCTCCACAGTAAAACTTCCACATGTCTGGTGCCATGGTGCTAAGTTACTTGCTGTGCTCATGGTGCCCTGTCTCCTGCCTGGTTACTTTTCAGTGACCATCTCTTACATGCCAGGCATTTTACCTAAGTTACCTCACTTAACCCTCACAAAACCCACATAGAGTAGATGGTATCACCCTCATTTATAAAAGGCCACGATAATACAAGTTCACAGAGCCAGAAAGTGGCGTGCTGGCATCTGAAGCCCAAGTCATAACTAGACCTCCTCCCCTCTCTGGTCCACCTGATAAACTCCCCCTACAACTTCAGATCTAATGTCACTTAAAAAGCCCTTCACACCGGGCCCTCCTCTGGTAGCGCAGTGGGTTAAACAACACACTATGAAGCAAAATGCAGCCACTGTAGCACGAGTTCAATTCCTGCTGCGGGCCAGAGAGGTGACCCACATGGTGCGGCAGACCTCTCCTGCCTCGCCCACTGCTCCCCTCAGCTGTGTATTTCAGTCCATCTGCCTGTTCTGCTCCCCACTCTGTCTCTGGTGAATCCTCTCACCCCCTGCAATTCTGGCCTGTACCCCAGTTCTTATATGAATAAATCTTAAAAAAAAAAAAAAAAAGCCCTTCACACCTACCCAGGCATCATCATCAAACAGCTCTTTGGCATGTGGCTTCCGTTTCCATTACAGCCTTATTACCTGTGTCACTGCAACTTGTTTATCCATCTGTTTCCCTGAAAAACGTGTGAGCACCTGTTCAAGTGATCGTGTGCTACCCATCTCTAAAACCTCTATACTGAACTCTCTGCTAGCGTATCACTGGCATTTAACAAACATTTGTTAAGTGGATGAATTAATGAACGCTCACCAACCTCTTTCAAAGTTCAAATAGAAACTCTTGGAACACAATTAATTACCTACATACCTTAACACAGTCATGTGAGAGTATCAGATGGTCCCCGTCTGAAACTGCAATCTTTAAAAAAAAATAGGGCAGCAGACAGGCAATGCAGTAACAGAGCCTCCAGGAGGGGAATGTGACAGCCCCAAAGTCCTCCCACAGGAAAGGAACACAGTCTAAAGAGGCACACCTCCAACCAAAGCCAATTTCATTCTTGGATAATTTACCCAGTATACTGGGAACTAAAGGAAATCCTGGAGCAGTACTCAGAAATTAAAAAAAAAAAAAAAAGGTTAAGCCAAAGTAAGGTGGAGGGAGGAGGGAGATACCTATATATATTTGGACATTGAAAATCTGCATCCAAATGATCAATAAATGACTTACTGTGAGCCACAATATGAATTCTTATTCAACACTCTAGCCTTTTGTACTTTATCAGAGATTCAGTACGTCAGGGTCTCTGTACTGGGCTGCCAAATGCAAACTGGCTCTTTTTAGGAGCAACTTGACCAGTTAAAGGTTCTTAAACCCTTGTCAGTTATAAATCCTCTAAAGATCTGATATGAGCCAAGGATACTCTTCCTAGAAAAATGTAGAGATACCAAATTCTGCCTACAAAGGATAAGGGTCATGGAACCTACTCCTAGAATCCCTAGAGGGACCTTAATGGTTCATAGGGCCAGATTGGAAATGTGCACACTAACCTTCCTCCAAAGGGCTTGGGTTAGAGGAGGTTCAAGAAGAATCTCAGCATTAGAGTTAAAGGGCATTTGCTTCTGTGGCCAAGCAGAGTCAGTATAGGGATCAAGCCCTAAGAATACACGCCAGCCTTAGAAATGGTCCAGCTCCAAGGTCTGAGTCCATACCTGAGTAGGTTATCTGCAATCTGGACTAAGGGAAGGCCAAGGTCTGAGAAAAATGGAGCCTGTTTCTATGTTCATATGTAAATGTGAGCATAAACACGTGTCTCCAAACTGCAGGTAACTCCAGAAAGCCCCGGCCTTTCCCAGAGCACCCGCTCCCACCCCTGAGAGCCAGCTGAGTGATGCCAAACCACTTACAACTTCAAGAGCTAGCTGCCTGACAGGTTTGGGACAGGTAAGCCCTGGTGAGAGGAGACACTCAACATCACAGAGCATCACAACCAGATGGCGAATTGCTCGGAGCAAATTATGTCGGTGCTAAAACACAGCTGCAGCTGCCTGCTTCCGAGGCCGCCACTGATCGCCACCAAGGGGACACCACTCCTTTCACTACCCAAGCTCAAAGTGTGTACTCAAATATTTGTGGAAGGAGGGAATAAAACGGGAAGAAGGCAGATAGAGGAGGGGACGAGTCCAGGAGTTCAAGGACGCCTGTTCTCATTTTGTCTTGTTCTCCCCAGTGCCTTTCTTCAAAGAAAATGAATTAGTTGACAGATCTGAGCTAGTTAAAAACAACAGATGCATGTAATTTGCACCATTGTGCAGCCTAGGAGGTGAATGCCCAGAGAGGTTAAGTAACTTGGGTCAGATCACACAGCATGTGGGAGAGAAAGGAGCCAAGAACCCCATTCTGTGATTTCTAAAGACAAGCCCCAGCCACCATCATACATTACTGCCTGCAGCACCCTTGCTGCTTGGGCCTCCGACCTCATTATGTCTTCCAAACACACAGAGGGTACCCGACTGTCTCCAAAAGTCTTAGCCTCATCCAGTCTTCATCTCTGAGAAGGGAGACCCTGCCCTTTGGCCAAAAGGGAAGGCCCCCAAAGGGTTGAACTATTCTGGAAGGACTACAGGTCTGTCCCCGCACAGAGACTTCCTTAGACCCATGCCCACCCACTCCCAATGGCTCAAGCTCCTTGTTTGGAAAAATGCACAGAAAAACAAATTGCAAATTGCAAGCCAGATTCCAGGGGAGATTAGAAACCATCTCAGCAGCACCCTCTAGCGGGCCTACAGGGTACAGGCAACAAGGCACCCAGGCACCACTCCCTGGAGGTGCCTGGACCTGCAGTTCCATTGGGGCATCAAATGAGCTGTGGGAGGGGACAGCATCAGCATCTACCACTCAGAGACTAAGTCCTGGCCAATCCTAAGGCCATCATCTACTGCAGGATGAGAGGCAGGCTCTGCTCTTGACTGTCCAGCAGCACCAACCCCACCCATTCCTTATACAACAGGCAGAGGGAAAGAGAAGCAAACAGCAGGTGAAAACCAAGTGTGGAGGTGGCAGAATGGATTAAGAAAGCACAGTAGTGCAGAGTAGAGACAGAGGGAGGCAATAAAGGAGATGGAGGGGGGGACTAAAAGAGACAGGGGAAAGATTGAAAAACAAGGCATAGCTAACGACAAAGACAGACACCTGGCTCAGCCCAGGTAAAGCTACAGGTCACTGCCACCACCTGCTCGACTTCTGGACACAGAGGTGGGGCGTGTGCTTTGCAGGGCCTGGCCCTTCCTCCCCTCTCCTGGAACCTTCAAGCTCTCGACATTTCCCTTCACTCTGGCACAGCCCCTGGACACTCAGGGATGGGGGCCAAGGGAGAGAGGAGAGAGAAAAGTGAACCAAAGGCAGAACTTGCCAAGCGAAGCCACTTACGCACAGTGCGGCCGGCAGCATTTCCATCCTACCTTTGCTGTCGCCATATCAGCCGGCTCCATGATCTCTGCTTGGCCTACGGAGCAGCGGCACCATCCAGAGAGAAAAGGCAGAGTCACAAAGGTCCACCCAGAAAGAGCCACAACCCCTCTGGAAGGTCGAGGAACACAGAGACCTATTTCTGCTGTCTGGCCCCCTGGGACTTCTTCTAATAGGGGGAGGGGAGCAAAGAGTCTTGGGGTCCCAGCAAGCTGGGAGTGCTGCCTGTGTTCCCACAGATGCCCATATCAAGCTGAGAGCCCAGGGGGGTGGGGGGGGCAGCTCCCCTAGCCTGGTACTCCTTCCCTGGAGGCCAGTGTGGGTCTCACCAGGGCTCCCCCTGCTGGGGGAGAGCAGGCAGAGATGGAGGCCCTGCCCTCCTCCCATCACCCAGCCAACTGGTACCCACAGGTCAGGAAGAGGGGAGCATGTGGGAGAAGGCCAGCTGGCGGTGCTGAGCAAGTGCTGGGGGGAGCAGGAAGAGAGCAGGCCAGGGTTGGTGGGGGCGGGTGTGAGAACCTCAAGAAGGAGGTACAGGCACTTAGATGGAAGCAGAAGGTGCTGGGCAAGGAGGTGCGGGAGTCACAGAGCCCGAGCCAGCAGGGCAAGGTCAAGAATGCAAAGGGAGAGGAATCACCCGGTGAAGCCACTCACCTTGCAATAACATTCAGACTGACTGAGGCCTACACAGGAGCCTGGAGCAGGCGGCTCACACCCCCCACTCACTCCCAGAGACTCCCAGCCTCTGTCTAAAGGTACATGAGAGCAGCCGGCAGCCCGACTGGATCTGCAGAGGCCCCGGGCTCTCTCGGAGCAGCCTGATTGGAGGAGCAGGATGACTTCATCCGGCCCCATTCATCACTCTAGGTTTCCTGCCCAGCAGGGACAGCCACTCCGCTGGCAGTAACTGCAGCTTCCTCTCTGGCCCATTTTATTCAGGCAATCTGGGCGAGGCTGTGTCGGCAGAGGCAGCCCTGGGAAAGGAATCAGACCCTGAAGGAAGGAAGATACTGGCTGCTCACATTTATAGGGAACTGCAAAGCCTCTACTTAAAACGTGTGCATATATTCACTGTGCGCATTTGCTGGAGAGACACACAGCCTCAGAAACCACCAAGAAGGGAGGGTGTGTGCTCAGGTCAGCTGCTGATATTCTTGCCTAAAAGGTAAATCAAACACATGAAAATCCTTAGAGCTAGTCCTCCCAATTAGAGAGAGAAGGCTTTTGGAAGAGCAGATCTAGGTCTCGGGCATCCCTAAGTACGTCCTCCCTCACCAGCTCTCCTAATGGTAGCCTGGGCTGGCTGACACAGATTCCCTCCTGCCTGTGGCTCCAGACCCACGAAATGTGACAGGCGGACAGGCCCTGAAAGTTTTGGCTCCATTTTATAGATGAGAAAATTAAGGTCCAGTAAAAGGTAAAAGGGTTAAAGAATGGTCTCCCCAGACTCATTTTCAAATTCAATTGTTCCCTCATAAATGGTGAGATCTCAAGAGAATGATGGGCTTTCCTCTCCATCTCTGCCCTCAATCCAGTCCACAGAACATAGAAACCCCCAGCAATACAAGGGCTGGACAGAGAGATTAAAATGAAAAGGAATAAAAAAGAAGGAAATGATCTTGTGGTGACTCATCCATTTCCACCTACAAAGCTTCCCTCTTTCTTTTCTAGCCCCATGTTCGGATTCTAGTCTGAGTTTCCAGACTAGGCAAGAGTTTTCTCACATCCTGAAAACATTAATGCTTCTACCGATTTATATATACATCGCTGCCTCTTGGATCTGGGTTCAAGACAGATATAATAACATTAACACCTCCCCTTTGCACAGTGCCCATCATTTAGAAGGCATTTTCAAACCTGTTACCTCATTTGATATTCCAGGAACCCTATGAGTTAGGCATTATTTTTCCCATTTCAGAGAGAATTAAACTGAGATTCAGAGACTTTATGTGACTTCCCCAAGGTCACACAGGTAGCACCATAGAACTGTGAACCCATGTTCAGTGACCTCAAAAATCTTTCCTCTGATACCCAAGAGACACAAATACACTGATTCAAAAGAATACTTGCACCCTATGTTTATAGCAGCACTCTTTACAATAGGGAAGACCTGGAAACAACCTAAATGCCCAAAAACAGATGAGTGGATCGGGAAGCTGTGGTACATAT
>JAGFMF010011443.1:6996437-7030051 GCA_019455555.1 Galemys pyrenaicus | reverse complement strand
GTGATGGTGCACTGGTGAGATGGTGATGGGGAATACATGGGGATTACAATTAATGGCAAGTATATGTAAATTTTAAAATATTTTAATAAAAAAAAATGCTACCCATGGGGAAAAAAAAATCTTTCCTCTGAATACCACACTGTTGTACTTCCCTCTACTTGCATCTTCCTCGCAATCTGCCACCAACTCCTATACCCAGGACTATAGAATCAGATGACTATAAAACCTCAGCTATTTCCCTTTGGAAATACTTTTTTTTTTTAAGATGTCAAATTATAAGAAAATGTAGGACCACTCTGGTGAGCTAGGGGTTAAGTCTCAGTGCTATCATGGCAATGGCCTGAGTTCAAACCCCCCCACCCCCACCAGGGAGCTGACCCACAGGGCACACAGCAGATCTCTCCTGTCTCTCCTGCTGCTCCCCTCAGAAGTGTATTTCAGTGGATCTGCCTATTCTGTTCCCCACTCTGTTTTGGGAATCATCTCACCCCTACCCCACATCTCTGGTCTACACCCCAGTTTTTCTATGTAAAAAAATGAATAAGAAAATTTTGCATTATCAAACATTAGAAAAATATTGTTGAACCTACCAACAGATTAGTTCATATATTTATAAATCTCCAATATCCAATAGAAACTGCCTCTGAAAAGTATGACAGATCACGTACATTCACTTTATTTAGACAGAAAAGTAGTCCAAGACACCTGTGCAGATTGGTTAGCTTTCAAGATTAAATTAAGGGACAGAGAGATGTATGTATGTTCTTTCCCAGTATAAACACAGAATACATCACTTCCACCTATCCTATCTCATCTTACTATATTTTCCAAGGCGTGCCAAGTTCCATAAAACTATATAAAAGGAGGAGGAGGGAAGCAGAGTATCATTTAGGCTAGTGGGCAGTTTTTCCTAAACCCATCGCCTGCTTCCTCTCTAAGTTCTAAACTCCAGTCACAATCGACATGGGCGAGTGACAGCAGAGACCCTGCCCGTTGCACACTCCACAGTTCGCCTCTGCTCCCAGGCCTCCAACATTCCTCCTGGCCAAGGCGGTGGCCTGCAGTCCCCTATGTTGGTGGGCTGAATGCTCCATGGAACCAGAACAGATGGAGAACAGAAGGCTAGTGCCATGAAGGAGAGGGTTCTGTTTCATCCACATCACATAGAACTTGCACCCATGCTAAGGGGACTTCACCCAGGCCCCGAGCGACCACACACATTTACCTACTCAGTTCTTAGACGCATCAGATTGCCACACAGCCCCGGACAGTGGACAGTGCTGATGACTGCTGCTCAGCCAGAGGCACCCATGTCTGTTTTGTGAGACAGTGCTTGTCCGGAACTCACAGCATCAGGGGAGTCTGTTTTGTTAATTATAAAACTCAGAAGACGGAACAGACAGGAAGCAGGGGCTAAGACCAGGCTTTAAGGAGAGAGACGGGAGGGAATTATCTCCCAGGTTAAAGATAAATCCAGGAAGAAGGACAGGGAAGAAAAGGACACTGAAAGGCAAAAAGGAAAGAAAAACTAAACACGCTATCTCATTAGGAAGCCACCTCTGCTGCTTACTAGAAAGCATTTGATCTATGTAGCTCCTTATAGATTAAGCAACTCCTCTACTCTATACATTTTTCTTATAAAGAATTCTATACATTTGATTTTTTTTAAGATTTATTTATTTATGCATACAAGCACTGGGGTACAGGCCAGAGGTGGGGGGGGGGTGAAAAGATTCACCACAGAGAGCGGGGAGCAGAACAGACAGCAGATCAACGGAAGTACACTGCTGAGGGAAGCAGCGGGCACAGCAGGAGAGGTCTGCCATGCCATGTGGGTCCCCTCCCTGGCCAGCAGTAGGGATTGAACTCGTGCTGTAGTGGCTGTGGTTTGCTTCATAGTGCATTGCTTAACCCACTGCGCCACCAGGGAGGCCCACATTTGATTTTTTTTTTTAAACTAAAGATTGGAAGCACCTTCTTCTGCCTGCAACTTCACATCATTCCATTTTACCTAATATTTAGTAAAGAGAGCGGAGAGGGGTGTTTTTATAATACGGTTACATCATTCTCCCTCCAGGGCAATTATTTGTACCGATTACTTTATCCGTGGCATCAAATTCTAATCCTTAATTGCTGCATTTACGTAACAAGTTAAAGGGAGAAAAAAATGCTTGAAGAGACTAGAGTGAGTTTTGCAGGGACAGGTGGACGCAAGTACAGGCACCCAAGTCCTTGAGGACAGTGGGCAGGCTGGCCGCTGCACCTGCTTCTTTAGGAGGAGTCTCTTCCAGGGCAGCTGCCTCCTGGGGGAGGGGCTGCAAGGAAACCAAGTGAGGCTTTGCAAGGCCTGGTCAGATCAACTTCCCACTGCAGCACCATGGGACATGTAGTTCTCTGAGTACTGGGCAGGGGTGCAGCCATATTTGCCTTATTTATCAATTGTGAAGCTTGATCCCTCTGCCTTCAGCAGTCTCTCCTGAGCCTCCAAGTATAAACGAGATGCCTTTGTCCAAAAGGTGAAATTTCTTTCCTGGGAGTATGGGAGCTGGCTGCAAGGTGAAGATACGGTGTGAAGAGGGAGAGATTTGGGAACTACGGGGGACCTTGAGAGGAGCCTTGATGTCTTTGCTCCCTGAATACATAAAAACAGTTTCTCTTCAGAAGGGAAGAGACAGGAAAAAGGAAGAAGAGCCAGAAAAAGAACAAAAGGGAGAGTGAAAGAAGAGCTGTGTGCCTGTGGTTGGGTGACTGGTTGAGAGACTGGAAGGTGACTCCTCATCTCTTTAGCTGGTGAAGCATCAATTCTTCAGAAAGACAGTGGAGTGGGATTAAGAGCATGCCTCGCAAGCCATTTTGGGACTCACCAGAGTTGCCCCCAGCTGTGTGATCCGAGGCAAGTTATTAAGCTTCTCTGTGCTCCCGTTTATCTACAAAAGAGTAATATCACTCATCTCATAGGCTGCTGTGAAGATGAGCTGGGGTAACATATGTAAAGGGCTTGGAATTATATCTGACACACACAGCATGCTACCTAAGTATTAGGTGCTTTTGAAAAAAAATGCAGTGAATCTCTTCCTGTGTCCCCTTGGTCCATGGGCCCTCGCCCCTAGAGCAGGAATTTTAAATGCCCTGCAAAGTTGATGGTGGTAGAGGTACACTAGACAGAAAACAAACCCATCTGCTTTTTTTAGGTGAATAAAGACATGAAAATAGTGGAGCATAAAGTCATTAAAAATAAGGAAAAGGCAGGAAAGGAATAAAGAAAAACTACCACAGGAGACACTTCAGGCAATACTGAACAACAATGGACGTGAAGGGGGATGTGGGGGAGAATCTGGGGAAAAAAGCCACTGAAGAGCAGTAAGAGAGTGTAAATGAAAATAAAGAAGGGAAAGAAAAACTTACAAAGAAAATTAGGCAAATTGATTGGAAGTGAGAGGAGGAAGGGGAAGAAGCAATTAAAAACTCCACGTGGAAATTTCCATGAGAGGGCTGAGCTAAAGCGTCTGAGAGGAGCGGTGGGATGGACAGAAATGGCCCAGCAGGAGGAAAACTGGAAAGATGGCAGTGAGTGCTGAACTTCAAGTCTGAGCTGGTCTGCAAAGGCCACCTGATCTCTGGGGGTGCTGCGGGAGGACTGGGGTACAGAAGTTTCTGGAGTTGTGGGGACAAGGAGGGAGGAAGATGACTGGCAAGGATGAAGCCTCAGGTTCTAGGGGTGAGGGAAATAGTCGAGCACCAGTGGCCTGGAGTATCTCAGCTGTGAGGGAGCTGTCACAGGAGGGGGAGGAAAGGTTATTCAGTCAAGGCCAGGCTGGGTGAGCAAGGGACAGTTGGACGTGAGTGCCCACAGCAACTTCTTCATATGACCTTGAGGGTCAGTGCTGGTTTCGGTGGTTTCACATGGGAGTTCCTCGAGCAGGAACAAGATAGGTAAATGGAGAGACAACTTCCTGGGCTGCTAGCAACTCCTGAGCCCTCACGGGACAGGAGTGATGTTACGTCAAATCAGTTTTTAGGACTGGACAGGCTAGGTAGCCTCATGTTGAAAATTCAGAGTAAAACGGCCTGGATTAAAATTCCAGTCATACAAGCCCCCTCTATGAGTTTATTCAAGCTCCCTCTAATCTAATCTAATCTAATCTAATCTAATAAACCTAGTTTCTTAGCTACAAATGGGAGGGTATACTATTTCATGGGACAATGGTAACATTTAAATGAAAGCATTGACAGGTTAAAAAAAGTCAGTAAGTATTAACTAAAATTGTGTCTTTGTAATTACTACCTCAGGGCCTCTCAGGGGGTTGAGGACAATGGGGAGGCCACAGGTGCCCCAACCCCCAGCACCAACATCCCTGCCTGTGCACAGCCAGCACTGCTCTGGTTCTGCCACCCCACCCCTACCCCCTTTCTGCAGGCCCAGTCACACCCCCTCCAGCCAGCAGCTGGCCCCTCCTGCACTGTCCCTGGAGGGTGACTCCCCTGCCTGCCCAATTTTCACACATGACCTAGAGGCGGACTACAGATGCCTTCAGAGCCCTTCACTAAAGGGTTCAGGGCGAGAATACCTGGGAAGCCACAGGATTAGCCAAGCAGGGAGGGGAAGGGGGAAGAACGGCGAGCACTGCCCACCTCGACACGCTGCATGGTAAGTGGGAGCCCCATGCAAACCACTGTGGTGCCAATGAGGGAACAGGCTAGAAGAAGAATTAGGATGGAAGATGTGGGGGGGTCCAAATGCCCTAGCAACATCGCTGAATGAAGGCCACTGGAGGGACCCTCAAGTGAGAGTGCTGAAGCTGAGAGAAAAACAGGAAAGGTGGCCCATTCACTGATCCCTGGAGGGCCCAGTGACAAGCAGTTGTCTCAGGGAGATCTGTTGGGGAGAGTCATTTCACAACCCGCTTCTTTGCTGTAGCTGCCAGAACAGACCCACCAGACAGGTCAGGGGGAAACTGAGGACATGTCTCCAAGGCAGTGTTCTCCTCCAGCTCGTGGGTGTCTTCGGAGGACCTGGGAAGGAGGCGAGGATGCTGTTATAGCTCTCCGCCAGTTCTGGAGCAAGAAGAGATGCAGAGCCCTCAGCACACAGGAAAATGTGCACTTCCAAAGCTGACCACCCTTTCAGACTGCCGTAGGCTCTCTTCTGGAGGAGACCAATGCCAATGTGGAAATCTGTCATGTGGCACTTATCTCCAGAAACAAACAAACAAACAAAACCCAGGCCATTAAAAGCTATGGACACTAGGTGGGACTGGGACGCAAACAAGGAAAACACCATCTCAGTGTCCAAGGAAGAACCCACGGGCCCCAAGAATCTGAGGAGAAGTTCTTCCTTCTCCTGGTGTCTTTGCTTTTCCTAAGAACTGAAAATTGTCCTCCAGGAATATGCCCCTGCCCTCCCTGGCTGGAATGGAGTCCAGGACACTGTCACTCTGCCTGCCGACTCAGGACACATCTCACTATCAGGGGTGCTCGGCCCATCCTTCTCTCTTCTCCTGGAAAAGCCACCACCAGCAGAGGGCGCTGGTGAGCCCAGTGGCGAACAGAGGCACAGAGTGAAGAATCTGCAGCTCACGTGACTTTACCATAGGGATTTCACCTGGTACCTGCAGAGAGCTAAAAGTAAGCACTTGTCTTCTGTGGTTTTTATTTCTGAAACTGAATGGAAGGCATCAGAAAGAGATACTGTCAAAAAAAGAGATGCTGGAACTTTGCTACATGTAACTTGTTAAAATCTAAGGGATTTCTCAAAATCAACAAGGCACAAGAAACGTACTTCAAAAATATTTTAAAAAGCAAAACAAAACACCCTATTTGGCCATCAGGCATATTTAACTGGATCATTCAGAAGCACTAGGGTTTATTCCCTCCTCTGTTTCCTGCCCTGTCTGGCTCTGAGGCTCCCAAGAGGAAGTCTTCATTAACAGCCCCACTCGCACTCCTCACATCCAGGGCCTCAGTTCTCAGATGCTGGCGAAGAACAAGATCCAAGGGAAGGGAGAAGGTTCCACTTCCCCAAGTGGATCCCTCAAGTGTCTCCACAGTCACATGTCTTGCTCAAAGGGAAGCCCTTGCAAATAAAAATTTAAGCTCTGGAGTTCAATCTCAGCTGTCACTTACAAGGAATGAGTGGACAATCTCAGCCTCCATTGCCTTACCTATGGGAAGAGCAGTAACTGCTTCCCTTACTATGCTGCTATCATGATTAAATAAGGGAGAACACGCAAAGGACAGTGCTGAGCACATCAGAAACTCACAACAGCAGTTAGTAGTAACAACAAATAAAATCCCAGAACTTATACTGTGCCCACCAGCAGTGCAGAGACATGGCCTCATCCTGCATTTACTCTTCACATTTGTCAATTTGCAGCAGTTTCCTCTATCACAGCTTTCTTTACTGAAAGAAACTCCCAATGGATTTCCTTAGCAAATTTCCCATTATTAAAGTTATTCACAAGAGACAGATAACCATTGATGTAGATGCTGAAGAAGAATTTCATGAACTAGGAAAAGAGCACAGCATATCTGACCCATAGAGGGTCTTTCTTAAGGGATCCTTCTGTAGGACTATGTTCTACAAGACAACGGATTTAAATTCTCAGCCAGATGGGAATCCACCTGCTATTTAAAGTGTTCAGAAAAGGTAACACAGGAATAGTTCAATTTCACTTCTAGGAGGAAAGGAGTTGATCAGGTGAAATTGTTCACTTGACGGATCCCAAAGCAAGTCTGTGGTGGAGTCAAATTAATAATGTACTTCAAAGTACAACCCATTATACATTCACATGTATAATGACACAAGGGAACGTGTGTGTCTGGTGGGGGCGGGAGCAGGTACTCAGTCACTGCCCACTCCTCCAGCCTTTCCCCAGGTCCAGACCATTCCTGACCCAAGGCATCCTGTTCTTCTGAGTGGAGGAGTTTTTCACCTTCAGACTAAGGAGGAATGGCACAGAGATGGAAGGAGCCCCGTTAACCGGCTGTCAGCTCACAGGCCAAAGGATAAGAAGAAAAAAAGGCATTGAGCAAGCTGGAAAGTTGGTGACAGGTAAGATGAAAAGATTAATTTAATTATACATCTTTCTCCTTGCTTTCCCCTTGCTTGCAGAATGGTTATTCCTGGGCTGTGCAAGAAGACAGGCAAGGGAAAACACAAGCTGTGCGTTGACATGAGTGTCCCCAAGTCGGGGGTGAAAAAAACAGCAAGGGCAGCCAGAAGCTCCCTAAAACCTGAATCAGAGGCCAGAAGTCCCCCTCTCACCTATTCACCTGTTCACCTATTAAATTGTAAACCCGATGCCCGTTAGAGCAGAGCGACCAGGAGGCTATGGTCTGTGGGACATGGTTCTCAAAGTGGGCCAAGCCCACCTGAGTCAGAATCACTGGCGTGCATGCGCACTGTGCCAATTCCTAGGCTGACCCAGCTGCAAGCCACTCGGAACTGAAAGGGGCCCAGGAATTAGCATGCTGAGTGCATTCTGCACAGGACTCAGAAACTTGCTAAAAGGCAAAGGACTACGACCTGCGAGCCCTGACCCCCCAAGTAGGCTGCTCATTACCCAGGGATACGAACAGAGCAGAGCAGGAAGGGAATACTGCAGTTACATTCCTTTGGATCTCACCTTTTTACAAGTCCTGCTTAATTATATAGTATCCAAAGTATCTAGCATAATAGTGCATGTATGTAATTCACAGAAATGAAACAAATTTTACTGATAGGTTTGCAACCCGGTTATGGTATCAACTTCTGGTACAATGACTTTTTCAAAGCCTAGCTGGGAGAGGAAGGAGGAGTCCTGCAAAGAGCTGCTCTCAGCTGACATTATTAATATGTTAGGATTAACATGTAAGTGTTATAGTAATTCACAGTGATAATAATTAATCATCGGTGCTGCGTTGAGCTGGAAACCCAGGGGTTTTGGCCTCTGACTACATCTTAACCCTGGAATGAGAGGGAGTCAAAGCAGGTCGTACAAAGCAGGGAAGTGCGAGGGTGGGGCCTAAGCCCCCCAAGTAGTTCCTTTTTCACATTCCTGTTTCAAGCTGGCGGTATAAGGATGGGGTTTCTCCCAGCAGGAAGTAGGGAAGCTGGGGAATGAAATTTACTGCTACCATCTGCCCTGCCAGTTGTCCAAATCTAAATCCCAACGATGGCATCAGCAGACAGAGTTTGCTGAGCTATAATTAATAACCCCCTTTTCTCAAGCAGAGAAAAAATGCTGGAGTAGGAGAAACAAAGCAGGTGACAGTTACACCTGCAGACAGTTCTGCTGACACCAATGGCAGCAGCCAGAGGCCAGGAGGCAGGAGCAACAAACTGGGGACACGAGAAGGGAGGGTGTAGGCAGGCGCGCCCTCTCGCTTCTCGGTCTGGCCACCGAAAGTCAGAGCGTGGCTCAGACCCAAAAGAAAGTTCTCCTCTCTGCTGTCCAAATGCACCTGTGCTTCCCACAAGACCATCTTCTGGACCCCTAAGCACGTGTGTGAATTAGAGAAAGAACCCCCGGGGCGCAGCCACAGATCAAGCCTCCTCTGTGACCTGAGCCCTGTGCAAATGAACAGATGGAAAAGGGCTAATCAGTGGCCCTTGATTTGGGCCACCATCCCAGAACCAACGGTCACAGAAAGGCAGTGCTGGCAAAAAAAAAAAAAAAAAAAAAAAAAAAAAGCCTTCGAAAGCTATTCATNCGGAAAAAAAAAAAAAAAAAAAAAAAAAAAAAAAGCCTTCGAAAGCTATTCATGTGTTCATTTACTCACTGAACAAATATTTATTGAATCAGGCATTTTGCTAAGTGTTGAGTACACACTAGTGGATAAAACTAAAATAGTCCCTGCTCTCATGAAGCTTGGTGGGGGAGACAGACAACCACCAAGTCGATAAATAAATACAGTTATAATAGGGTTAGTGCAAAGATGGAAATTAGCCTGGAAAGCAGGGACAGTTTGAGACTGCCCCTGGCAATGAAGGGGTCAAAGGTGGGCCCTCATGGACTCAGCCTAACCTAGTGAGCTCAAAACTCACTGCCACTTACCCAGCAGGCCCAGCCCAAGGCTACTGTTTGCTGAGAACACTACTAACCAAGCTACCCTGCTAAGCCTTTTCCTATTTTATATCTCATTTTGAGTCCCATGCCCTCCACAAAGTGGGTATTATTTCCACTTTGAAGGAAGGAAACATTCAGAGAGGAATAAAGCCTCTGTATGCAAGGCATGCCCTGGAGAGCCACTACCTGACAAGTTGCCTCAGAATCTGGACTGGACAGAGCAAGGGGTGAAGGCTCAGCACTGTGAAGCCACTGGCAGCCACTGCAGCATGAGTTCGATCCCTGGCCTGGGAGCTGACCCACGTGGTGCGGACCTCTCCTGTCTCGTCGCTGCTCCCCTCAGCAGTCTATTTCAGTAGATCTGCCTGTTCTGCTCCCCACTGTCCTAGTGAATCCACTCTACCTCCCCACCCCGTTCCTCTGGCTTGCACCCCAGCTCTTATATGCATAAATAAATAAACCTTGAAAAAAAAAAATACTAGGACTCACCTGTTACCACTCAAAACACCTGCCCTGAGAACACCCCAGGAGAGAACCCTTGTCAATAGATAGTTAAACAGCATCTAGCATCTTCCCTTACTCGTTCCCTCACCCCACACACAGAGCTTGGCTGTAAGTTTAAATCACCAATCCCCACCCCTTCACCCCCCTCAAATGTCCACCAGCCTCAGAATTTCACTGATTGCAGCGACTAGAAACTCTCTCTCCAGCCTGCGTCCCACAGAACCCAAGGCTCAGCATGTTCGGCAAGGAGCCACTGTTCCTGCTGTCTGCCAGGCACAGGGCCCACATTAAGGAGAAGCCTCCCAGGTCAACTTGTGCGTGTACACCCCAGCCATCCGCTGGAGCAGCTCTGGAGTCAGAGTCCCAGACCAGCAGACATAAGACTGAACACACAAAGTCAACACCCCCAAATGCCTCACTCGTAGGTGCCAATCCCTGGGAGGGAATTGTCAGCACCCTCAAAGACATGAGTGTCCCCACCCAGGCACCCCACACCAGGCAGAATACATAGCCCTACAGTTTCTTGCTCTTGAGACCTCCAAGTTCTACCAACTGAAGTGACTGACGATGAAAGAGGCAAGTGTCCACGTTGGTAGATGATGTACAACCCGGACTGCTAAGTGGCCACCGTGGGAGAGGCTGGCCAAGCATCCCACCCACACCCAGGGCCACACAGCCTCACCTGGCTGGGCCCCTCTAACCTTGACTTTCAGCCCCTTGCTACAGAGTGCTGTCTCCCTCCTACAGGTCTATCACTTGGCAAGGAACTAGATTATTCCCCAGTAGAGGCGCCAGCCCCTAACAAACTCCATCTCTGAAGAATCCCAATTGACTCCAAGCCCACCAAAGGCCAATTCCTCATGCCCTAATCTCCAAGGGTCCCTGTCACCTACTTGGCTCGTAGAAAGAACAGCTTCTTCCTCAGGGAAGAGACGTGGTAGTGACAGGCCTGCTTCACAGCCGTGCTGCATGAGACAGTCTCCGGGCGCAGGTTCTGCACCATGCTGGGCTCAGGGGGGGCCTCGCCACATGGCAGTGGGGGCTCAGGGGCCAGGGGCTCCCTCTGGCACCACCTGCATGTCCTGCTGTCAACCTTGGTCCCGGCACATGTGCTCAGCCCACCCTGAGGTCCACTACAAGTCACGGGCAGGTGGAGGGGGCCTGCGAGCAGTCACCCTCCATCTTGAACATCTGGCAGCGCTCTGGCTACTTGGTGAGTCTCCTCTCCTGCGTCCTCAGACAGGGAGGATGGAGCTGTACCTGCATGTGACGTCAGCTGCTGGTGCTGGGAGGGGGAGGCCGGCCAGCGCGGCTCCCAGAGGGTTTGCTCCTTGGCTCCTTCCTTGCGGAGAGGGAGCTGACTGGAGAGATCACCTGAGCGTCCACAGGGCCAGGGGAATTCAGTGGCCAGATAGGTAAGTGGAACTAGAATGTTCTGGCAGTAGGTTATACGGGGATAATTTCTGAGATCACACAGCCAGAACTGAAAACACTTTTCCTTCTGATAGGAAGCTATAATCCTGGTGGTTGGACCACTTTGGTAGCAGTGGGCCTGAATTCAGCCTTGTTTCAACTCTGAAACAAATGTCACTACATTAATTTTTCCCATTCATCCATGCACAGATCCCA
Source organism: Galemys pyrenaicus (assembly GCA_019455555.1). Lineage (NCBI taxonomy): Eukaryota > Metazoa > Chordata > Mammalia > Eulipotyphla > Talpidae > Galemys > Galemys pyrenaicus. Next base: position 7,018,871 of record JAGFMF010011443.1, on the reverse strand, counting down.
CAAACAGCTGCCGAGTGCTCACTCTGTGCAGGACGTAAGATACACTTTCTGTCCTCCAGGGTCCCGTGGGCTGGTAGGGTGGCGAATGCTGAGCAGAATTAAGCACGGCCCTCTCCACTTACAAAACAGATGTGATAAAGCCTGCCCTCCCTTCCCCGACTGGAGGAAACAAGGGTGAGTTCTAGAAAGACATGGGAAACATGAACATTGTTTAAGCCAGTCAGAAAAAAGTGATAGAAGAAATCCCCAAATTAATGATAGCCGCATACTTCTCACATTCCACCCTCCTTGATTGCAGATGATCTTATTTCTAATTACAAAGAGAAAATAGATCCTGCTGCTATTAACCTCCTGGCCTTCCTACCACACCACCTATGAATTCATCTGTACATACACCCATTATTATCTCCTGTTCAAGATTAACCCTTTCACCTAGGGGCTAGATCTGGCTTTTCTTAACTCTGAAACTGCACTTCCTTGTTTCAGTAGGGGGCGCCACCCAGCTGGGCAAGTGCGAATGCCAGGACTAACTCTGAAGACTTTTCTTCTCTCTCATGCCCTGCGTCCAAACCACTACTGAGTCCCAGACATTTTATTCCTTCAATACATCTTGAACTCATTTAATTTTACCCCCATGACTACCATTCCAAGTCCAAGCTGCCATTGTCTGCCTAGAATATTGTATTGTAATGGCTTCCTCACTGCCCAGCTGATCCCCTGCAACCACCCAGCTGCCTCCATCCTTTCCCTTCATTGCAATCTTTTCAAAATGCAAACCTGATCCTATCACCTCCCTTCTTAAATGCCTTCTTGATACTCTCACAATAAAGATTCACAGTCTTTTGGCATGGTTAAGCAAGTTCCTGCCCCATCTTAACTCATCTGTCTCTCTTCATTGCATCCTATCTTTCTAACATCAACTCCACCATTACACCTGGCCCAGGCTCCGTCCCCTTCTGTCAGGGTTCAGTTTCAGTGACACCCTCCCTTTTATGCACATACCCAACTATGCATCTCCTCTGTCATAAACTCAGATCAGTTGTGTAGATAAGGGAAAAAATTCTCAGAAGCCCTTAGGTTTGGACACCATATGGAGACATTTATCCATGACTTTAATGTGGACATTTTTTAGACCACAGTGAGGTAGTTATTTTGTCTTGAAGGAATATATCCATTCTTAACCTTGTACAAGAAAAAGAGGGGGGAGGAAATCAATGTTTTATTTTAACCAGCTGAAAATGTATCTCATACTGAAGGATTATAATGTTGATCTTTAAAAGAAAAAAAATCAATACCAATATTTTTTTGCCTGCTCTATGAAGCTCCATCATGTGATTAACCACGTGGTATGCAGAATTAGGAGGAACCACAGGAAAGGATCCATTTTACCTCACTTCAAGCTAGATAATTTTCAAACCATAACGATAATACCTGTTCTACCCACTGTGTAGGGGTGGGGAAGAGTCAATGAAATGATTACATACAGGTTTTACCAGATGTAGGGGATCTGTCTAGCCAGCCTGGGATGCTGTCAGCCAAATGGCGCCCAGAGCAAAGAGCACCAGTCAGATCCCCATCTCGACCTTAACTCAATCTCTCCCCAGGGCCCAGATCTCACACTTGCCCTAGGCCAGGACATCACAGACCAACATCCAAACACCCCAGAGAGACTCTTAATTGGGTGGAAACATATTAGAGGAAGGACTGGAGGCAGAGTGTAGGGGTTTGTTCTGAGCTGAGGCTGGGTGATTAATTAGTACTCTGGGGACTGCTCCTCCATGAGAACCGACTGACTGAGAAGAGAAAGACTTCATTCAGAAAGGTCACGGTGAACACCTAACAGTCCAGAGTTTCTGAACGTCCACAACGACAGTCAAGGGAGGACGATTATTCCTGATCACGGGCCTCCTGATCATGGTCCTCTCAAGATAAGCAGAGAGTAAACTGTATCCACTGTCCACCATAAAGAGCTCAGGGGATAGACAGAAAAGACCAGGCAAGATACTTAGAGGTTTGCTTTTTCTGGGTAGAGGTTTGCATGGGAGAACCTTTGTATCATTTCATTCGATACAGTAGGCAAAGGAAAGCTAAACTATATTTTATATTAATATATAATCCCAAACTGCAAACAAAAGCAAGGCTCTCTCTAGTGAGCAAGCAGCCACGTCCTAGAGTAACAGATAAGTTGCTTTGGGGAAAATGTATTAAGGTAGATACAATTCTGCATTAATTCATGTCTCCCAGGGATGCTGTGAGCAGCACAAACTGAATGCAGGCGTTGCCAGTCACTGGGCTGATAGAGGAGAAGCAAATTAAGACATCACAGTTGGAAATGGCTGTACCTGTTTGGAGATGCTTGGCTCCCAAGCCCAGGGAAGGGAGTTGCATTAAGAAAACTCTATAGCCTCTTCCGATTTGAAAGCCTGGTTGGTGAAATCCTGAAACCATTGCGAGTATGGGCCACTCTAGAGACTGAGGGAACTGGATTCAGGTCACAAAGGATTAAGCATCTTGACAGACCCATTAGTCTTTACCCCCTGGGGCCTCCCAGGCCTCTGTCTGCACTCCATCTAAACCAATGGGCTGAGCTGTTAATTTTGCTTAACAATGAACATGAGGCCCTCCCTGGTGGTGCAGTGGGTTAAGCAACGCACTTGCAGCATGAGTTCAATCCCTGCCTCTGGCTGGGGAGGTGACCCACATGGCGCAGCAGACCTCTCCTGCCTCGCCCCGCTGCTCCCCTCAGCAGTGTATTTCGTTTGATCTGCCTGTACTCTTCCCCACTCTGTCTGGTGGATTCTCTCACCCCCCCCCCACCTCTGGCCTGTACCCCCGTGCTTGTATGCATAAATAAATAAATCTTTAAAAAAAAAAAAAACAATGAACATGAAACCAAGAACTAGGGCTGAACTCACTAGGCTATAATCTCTACAGAGAAAAGGTTAGCAAGGTCCACCCTCTCCCTTAGGAGGGCGTCCTTCATGGGGGGGGGGGGAAGGGCAGTTCATTACTGCACAAAACCTAGTTCCTTCTAGACAGCTCTAAGCATGGACAGTTCCTCCTTCTCCCAAGCTGATATCCTCCTCCCTGTAACTTCTCCACACCCAGTTCTATTTCTCAGTTTTTTTTAGCTATTTAAGGAGTATTGTTAGTCACCAGAAACCTCTTTTCCAGGCTAACCCCCTGACCTTCAAGCCAACTTTGTAAGAATGTGGTTAGCATTCTCCACAAACCTCTGACACCCACATTCGCTTTCATTCTTACTAGTCTTTTCTGCACTCTAACACATCGATTTCCTTTCTCAAAGATTTAGGCATGATACACCAGATATGGTCAAACTAGTACAAATTAGAGTGACTTTTTTTCCCTATTTTTAGTTCATGCTCCACACTTCCATTAATAGACTCAAACTTTCAAAGATTACTTGGCACTTGTGTCATATTTGGCTGGTGCATAAAACCCAAGTGTTTTTTTCTGTAATTTTTTTTATTAATATAAAATATTTTAAAATTTACATATACTCGCCATCAATTGTGATCCCCATGTATTCCCCATCACCATCTCACCAGAGCACCATCACCTCAGTCCCTCGTGCTCCCGTCTGCCCTCCACCCTCCCCCTCCCCTCCCCACCAGGTGTCCCCAGTCTGTCCTTGTCTCCTCATTTTTGAAAACCCAAGTTCTTTTGCATATGAAATCCTGCCCATTAAATTTTCTCTGGTGATCCTATACTGAACCCATTCTAATAAAATCTACAAACTTCTTTATTGTATTAATATAAAGAAACATGTAAATGCCCATTTCCCTTTTGATAAAAGGGTTTCCTTATTGCCATCCACTCTCCTAACTGACAAAACATTAACGCTTGACTCTGTCATCCTCTATGTTCTCTACTCCCTCTCAGGGCCTTACTCAGCATCTGGGAGCCTCCTTATACCCACTGCACCTCCAATCTCACTCTCCATCAACCTCAGACACCTACAGTTCACTTCACCCCATCAGGCTAGTGCGCTGCCGTTTGCATTGTCAGCTGCACATGCCTTCCCAGGCCAGGCATAAGAGACCCCCACCCCTGACCCCAGCCACACTGTACTCAAAACAGAAGGTGCACCTCAAGTCCCAAGTCCTCTGCTGGCTCCCCAACATACTTGGTTTGCGCATTCTGACTTCTCCACTTGCTGAACACCGAAGCCTCCATGCAGCTCCCTCTTATCTCTTGACTTTCCAGTCTGAATACAGAGCTCATTTCTCTTGACTCTCCACACTTCTTCCTCACAGCAAACCTCTCACCCCTGCCCTTCTAACCTCTGCTTCCACGCGACCCCTCTTCATTTGCCCGTACCTTTCTTCCCGCACTCGAGGACTCAGGAACCTGCTGGAATCATCGTCGTGGCTGCTCTGCTGGCTGCTCTGTTGGCTGCTGGAGAAAGACACAGGATATGAACCGTTAACGCTCAACTTCTTTCTCAACCCTGGGGCGGTCACTCAGATTTCAACGAGGCAAAGAATCGGGTTACAAAATTCTCAAGACACAAGTTCCCCTCTGTAAATTACACAAAGAGTATACTCGCCTACAGCAGATGAGAGTGATGACAGCCATGTGGCGAAAACCCTACCCAGCAGACCTATGGCAGGACAGGTAGACCTCCCGTCACCTCCTCCTTCCCTGGCTCTATCATGTCAGCGAGGTAATGGCCTCAGCAGTCACTGAAACTGGGGCTTTTAATCCCTACAGTGGGATTAATAATCCCATTATTATTCACCTGAAACTCTTTTGGAGCTGATGCTGATTTGGGGGCGGGTGGGCGTTGCTGATTCCCATAAGGGGGATCAGGGCTCACTCAGCAGGCCTTTCTGACTGGAAGGAAGGTCAAGTGAAACAGGAATAAGAGAATTAGAGGGTAGAGCATCTCCACTCCCCAAAGTCCGATAAGTAAGATATTATAGCCTCTCAGCTCACAGGGTTCTTACACTAAGATGCTTGCATTAAGGTAACATGGTATTCAACATCTTTCATCTTACTCCAGAGAAAGGAAAGCTGTTCAGTCAGCTCATGGCACTAACTGAATATACAGCTGAGGAACAAATACTTTTTATTAATTGCTAATCATTACTCTAGGCGTGTCATTAGGACTAGCAGACTATAGCCCCCAGCCAAATTAGGAGCTGCCTTCCCAAACTATCCTCTCCCTCTGGCGATCAAAACTGAATGTGAACATGTATAGGGGGCTTCCCAAATTAAATGGCTATGTAGTGTGGTTTCAGAAAAATAATTTTGAGCTGATCGGAGCAAGTTACCCCACTAGGTGGCACTGTTGATTTTCAAACCAGAACCTAAAGGCAAAACTAGAACCAACCTCTAGTACCTCTTTCTGGTGTCCCCATTGTTTAAAAAACTGTTTGGATGGTGGGAATGAAAGCAACAGTGGATCACCTTCAAACAGTTTACCTGTTCTCAATAATTAAGAAATAACAAGTGTTCTCAATAATTAAGAAATATCAACAGAAGCATTCAACAAGAACTCACATGATGTTCTCATGAACACATATGCCAACGAAAGGCAGCATGGACACAAGGGTTAAGTAGACTGGAAAATGCCACCTGGAGTTGAACCCAAGCTCCTCCCCTCCCTGGTTATATGATGCCTGAGCAAATCACTGAACACAATTCCCTTAACTACAAAGTGCAGAGAGATGTTAGTGCTAGTTCTCAGCAGGCTTAGCTGCCTGAGGATTACAGAATAAATGTAAGTTGGAGAATAGTATTTGGCACATGGTAATCACTGTATAAAAGCTGGCCGTTATCTAGTATGGGCCGGGCACCCATCTGTGGGTCATGGACGATAAAGACATGAATCAGACGAGGATCATGCTTCTCATGGTGTCTACAGTCTGGAAAGGAAGAGTCCATATTTAAATAACTATTTATAAAAGAAAATAATAATGCTTAGAAATACACATTAAATGCTATGGCAACACAGAATAAGATCACTTCCTTCTGGGGCCAAGAAGAGAAGACTGCCTCAACAGGTTTTTGTGCTGTTATTTGAAATGAGGGTGGATTCGGGACAAGCAGAATTGAAAAAGAAAAGCACTCGAGATCAGCTTCACTTATCACTCAGCCTATACCAGGCACAAGATGGGCACAAGGATTCACTGTGCCCTGCAATGAAGCAACACAAGAAAGATGGATGAGGGGCAGCTGGCAGACATCTCTATGGAGGTCCCGGGAAACATACTGGAGAGGTGAACAGGAGGGACTGCAGATAAATGCACAGTGGGCAACAGGCACTGGGTGCGCGGGACCCTGCCTTCTCCAGAACCCCTGGGAAGGGTCTGGCACGCTCTCCTCCCACTTTTGTTGTTACTTAATTATCTTAAATAAGTGACATGGACAAACATGGCACCTCCATTTGATCCCGTGACGTCCCATGAAATAATATTACTAAACAGAATTCCCAGAGTCAGGCACTGCCTCACCCTGTCATAAAAACTCTTTCAATTCCTCTGTCATGTGCTAGGGGGTTGATTACCCTGCTCCCTAAAAAAAAAAAAAAAAGTACCAGTTTACCAAGGTCATGAAAAAAACACCCCTAGGGCATCTATAGAGGGGAGTGTAATTCCACACCCCCATGCAGGCCATTTTAGACAAGGTCTGGGTGGGAAGAGGTGACTGGCTTGGGTTCTACAGCTTAAGGAAGTAGAGAAGAGCTTAGAGGTGCCCAGCAGAGGGCACCAGCAGATGAAAATGTCTGTTCAAAACCCTGGGGAAAATCCTCCAAACAAGGATTTGGATTGACTTAGCCGGACACCTAATGTTTGAAAACTGGGCTCAGACAGTGATTTGTGCAAGCAATCGCTTGTTGTTCCCCCAAGACAGCCAGAGAAGCCATGGAGGTGCCCTATATGCCCCTCTGTTGTAAATGCAATATTCAGCTAACATTTTTAAATTAAATGTTTAGAGTGTAGACTATGCTGCTAAAGTGAGGAAGCTCTCCTCTATATTCCAGAATATTTCTGAGCGATGTGAAACTGAAGCAAATTGAACCCAGAATCCTGGCTTTGTTCCACACCAGCAACTGAGTGCTGGGAGCTTATCCTAGAAGGTCACATAAGCCAATAACGTCAGGAAGGGGTGGTAAAGGTACATTGTAAGCTGAGCCAAAGCACACTGCATTAGGCAGAAATTCACAGGCTGTGAGCAGAAAGACCACAGTGCAGGCTGGGTAAATTCCCATGACTCCTCCCCATCTTTCCCCACAATCAGGACACATACAGAAAGTACAGGTTAAGCCCACATGCCACCAGAAAGGTGTTCTTTTGTTCTCTGGAAAGGACAGTTTTATTGCTAGGGAGACTGAGAACGGTATTTTTTCTGAATTGGTACTTTGTAAGTACAAACAGCTCTTTTCCTCCCAGATAACACTAAAGGGGGTCATGGTTTATAAAGGGGTTCTGAGAGATTCATGGAGTTCCAAGCCGTGGTGGGGATATGCAAGCTGTAATGCAGTATTTCCAAAACCTAGTAGACTACACTTCCCCACCCGAAGGCTGATTTACTGCATATCTTTGCTTTTGGCTGTAATCAGAACAATTGGGGATGTCACCACCTATTATCTACCATTAATTAGAAGCTTTGATGGCTCAGAGTGACTTTGATCTCTGGCTTTGATTAATAAAAAGAGGAAAGGAAATGACTTTAGGCAGTAAATGTGTAAAAGGGTAGTCTCCAAAAAAGTGGGAAGTTCCAGGTTCCCTGCCCCACCCATGGGAGGCTAGAGCTGAGCAGGGAGGAGAAGGAGCTGGAGAGGAGACTGGAGAAGGAAGAAGGATGGAGAGTGAGGAGACCTGGAGAAACATGGAGCAGAGAGACAAGTGAAGAAGCTGCACTTGCTTCTTGGTCCTGGTCTGGCTGAAACAGATGTGGATGAGAGACCCATGAGGAAGATGACAGTGGCAGGTTTTTATCTTGGTTTTGATTTTGCCCTTTTCCTCCCAGATTTGTCTGGCTGTTCTGACCCCTTTCTATGGCTCCCCATGGGAAGGTGCTTTAGAATGTGGCAAGCTTTCGGGCCTTGCTTTGGGTCAATTCTGTTTGGCTGGACTTTTACACACGAGGGGACAGGTAACTTCAGGTGCTTGATTTGGAAACATTATTCATTCCCTTTTCTGTACTGCATCCTAATTGTTTTAAAGTTCCCTTCCATTGAAGGGCTTACGAACTAAACTATGTTCTGTCTTGATTTGGTAGATGGCAGAACCTATTTAGAGCAGGTAGATTTGGGGGTTCTGGGGTGCTCCTCTCCCTGTCCTGTAACAGACTGAATAGACAGAGGGTGGACACAGACAAAACTAGGTGGGACCCTGACTGTTTCTTATTGGCTCCACCACTCTGAACAAGGCACTTCTCTTCTAGCCAATTCCCTTAAAAACAGGATAAATACCACTTATAGAACTGTGTTGAGGACTAAGTTGTGAGTAATCCCATTACAGGATCTTAGTTCAAGGTTAGTGCATCAGAAAGATGCACTTCTCATCCTGACTCTTGTCACTTAGCAGGGTGATACTGAGCACATTCTTTAATTTTCTAATTATCAGATGCAGGTAATAGCACATACCTTAAATGACTGCAGTGAGGATAAGAAATGGTTAGAAGTCACCTTTCGAAAATGTCCAGGGCAAGGTGTAATTTAGAATTCCTCTGGTAGGTGCACCATAGGTGGTGGGCATCAACTGCACTTAATATTCACAGTTCGCCAGATAAATATTCTGAAACATCCACTGCCAAGTTGAGGTGGGGAGGGAAGGAGTGGGAAGAGATGATAGGAAATACCCTTATGACAAAAATGTCGAAAGTCACTGACCTGAAAAGTAGGGTCAAACTATCAGTGATAGAAGAGTGACTTTGATTGATCTCTGGCTTTGATTAATAAAAAGAGGAAAGGAAATGACTTTAGGCAGTGGAGGTGTAAAAGGGTAGTCTCCAAAAAAGTGTGAAGTTCCAGGTTCCCTGCCCCACTTTCATGTGGCATTTATATCCACCTGTGAAATGACTGGCCTCTTCCATGCCAGTTTAAGTAGGAAAGGTAAACGGGGGGAGAGAGGCAGGTAGAAAAGAAGTGGAGAAGAAAGGAGAATAGTTTCTGTTTGTCATCGGGCAACTGAATATGGGAAAGTCTAATAATAGAGAATAAGTAAACAGATGTGATTTGGGGCACGGCCAATGACTGCCAGCTTCTTACACAACCTACCTGAATGTTCTCAACTACTGCTTAGAAAATAGCATGTTTGGGGTGAAAATTGATAACTGATCTATAAAGTTAGCAGGACAACTTCTGCTGAATGGCTCCCATGAAGACCTGAAGAGGAGGTGAAAGATTTAGCGATTCAGAATCCAGCTCAGATCAGTAGAAGCAATTATGTTGAACAAAATAAGTCAGAAGGAAAAAAAGAAAAATATCGATGGCCTCACCTATGGGGGAATAGAGGAAAACTGAACAAAGGATGAGGAAAAAGACAAAACTTGCAGGCAAACTGTAAGATCTGAAGCATAGAGCAAGGGGAGCGGAAAGAGGACTCAAACCAGGGGAGGAAAGAGCACAAGGGACTGTGGTGATGCTGCCAGGTGCTGTGGTAAGTGGGAGGATTCTGGGGACTTCACATGAGGAGAGAAATCAAATGTTGTACAAAAATGAACAATAATGTAAGCCAGAAAACCTATTTTTTTAAGAAAAGGTCGCCCTCATTCCTTTATTTTTCCTTCCTTCCCTTTAGAGCCATATTTTATGAAAGAACATGGCAATTGCCAAATTCCATCAAAACCATGTAAGAATACGCTGGGAGTTTTAATCTATAGATTCCTTGGTCTTTCCCAAAAACAAGTCAGAGTGTGAACCTGGCCAGGACCGTTTTTATTTATTTATTTATTTATTTATTTTTTATTTCTCAATGATTCTGGTGGGCAACCAAGATTAAGACCACTGCACTTCACACTCACTGCCTCTGCTTCCTCAACACTGATTCATTAGTCCACTGAAATCTGGACACCCCACTCCTCGCCCCACCTCTGGGGTTTAAAAACCAGGAAAACTCCCTTATTGTCCAAGTCAGTGATAACTGTTAAGTCCTCATCTTATTTGATCATGCAGGCAGGTTTGACACTGAAATGATTCCCATTCTTTAAACTTCACCCTCTTCTTACTTTCTATGAAAAGGGGTTTTGTCTTTTATTTCTCTTTTTTTTTTAATGGCAGAGTGTCTTCATACTTCTTTTTTTTTTAAGGGCAGAAGTGTCTTCACACTTGTCTGCTTGGTGCTGAAATGTTTTCCAGGACTCTTTCGGCCACTCATTTAATAAAATATTAAATGCCAGCTTCGTACCAGGCATTGTTCCATAATCTAGACACCAAGTATCGAGTAGTAAACAAAACCGGGGAGATCACCATTCTCAAGTTCACATTCTACTGGGTTCCCTTATTTCCCAGCTTTCTACCGGGGGATAGTAGTGTCGTGGGCTTCTGGAACTGTTTCCACACTACTACGTGTCATACTGTGTTGTACATTCCTGGGAGAGGGTTTGCAGTTCTCGTAGTTCTCAAAGATTCTCAAATATGATATGCCTGTGATCCACAGATTCAGATCCACTGAAGGACATCTCTGAGGAATTGCATCCATACCCAGGCTTCAATTATGACGGGTAAGCTAAGGATGACCCCCAAAGACAGCAGAGAGCTGAGCTGTCACTGGTTACATGTGGCTATTTGAAGTGACATTAACTAAATGTTCAGTTCCTTGATAGTTGTAGTTACATTTCAGGTACTCAACAAGTACAAAGGCTACCAGCCTCCTTGGTAGACAGTGCAGAGACAGAACATTTCATCATGACAGAAAGCTTGACTGGAGTGTAGAGATTTCCAGATCAAACCCAGGATTGCTCTTTGAGTAACTCAAACCAGCTTACTTACTTTACCTCTTTCTACTTTGCTGTCCCCTCATTTCTGTTCAAACATAAGTAATTCCACACATTGCTGTGAGGATTGGACAAGTTAACTAACAGAAAGCACTTCACAAGGCCTGGTGAATAAAGAGTACCTGAGTAACATTGACAATTCTTGTTTTTATCATCATGCATTTGTAGTGGTACTGGGCTCTCTTGAATGTCCAACGGGAGTCTCTGACAAAGCAGGCCCAATCTGGATACACCATCTCTTCATCTTCTCTTTGTACTGCATAAGTGTTAGGGGAGGTTCCACGTCCCCTGCCCCACTTCATGAGGGATGGAACTGGGCAGCCAGGTGAAGCTATGTAACACAGAAGGCAGGTGGGCTCAAAAGAGAATCATGTGGAGAAGGACCTATTTGCTTCTTGGCACTGGACAGGGAGGAGAGAAGTGGGTTGGATGCACGTGGGCAGGCTAACAATAGCAGCCATTACCTTGATTTTTATTTTTATTTTGCTCCTTTCATCCCAGACTTGGCTGGTCCCTTTCATCTCCTTCCTGTGGCTCCCTGCCAGAAGGAGCCTTAGACTGTGGCAAGCTTTCAGATCTCAGCAGCGCCACTTCAAGCTCACACTGTTTGGGTGGACATTTACCCTGGGGGGATAGGGAATTTAGGGCATTTTATTAAGAAACTATTATCCTTTCTTTCCTTCTCTTTCTATTCACACTAATATCATTAAAGTTCTTTTTTACACCAAGAGTATGCTTTGTCTTTGTGTGCCCTGGGGGGCAGACCACTTTATTTAGAGCGTGCAAGTTTGGAGGTCTCTGGGCACCCCTCATTCTGCATGCTAGCATAAGATTCAATCAAACTAGAAATGCACCTTCATATCCATTCACACCAACTCCTGCAGAATCTGTATCCAGATCATCCTTCAAGTCCAGCGTGTCCTCCATTCACCAGCACTGCTACCGCTGCAGTAGGTTGAGCTCCCGTCGGTCCTCGCAGGGGTTATGTTAATGGGCTCCTAACTGCTTTGCCTATTGCCAAGCTGGCCCCACTCCAGTCTGTCTCCTCACGCTCATACACAATGATCTTCCTGGAATGCAGAGTTGATCATTTCATTTCCTGGTTTAAAACCTGTCAGGCTTCTGTAACTGCAGAGCGAAGTTCAAACTCCTTAGTCTTAGTTTGGCCATAAAATCCTAACAAACTGATTGCTATCTCTCACCACACCTCCTGCCTCTCTCAGGTCCACTCCAGAACTTCCCTCTCCACTCCTGTCGTCCTTCTAGTCTCTGACTATGAAGATGCTCTCCTCCAGGGCAGATAGCTCCTTTCCTCTACTCCCTTCTTTGCTTCACTCACCCCCAGTGTGAAGAAGCAGTGCAGGTCAGGGTATGAAGCCTGTGGTTCTAGCTGGAGACTACCCGTATTCAAATCCTGACTCTTCCACCCACTCGCCTCCATTTCAACCTTTATAAAATGGAGGTGATAACAGTATCTTCTTTAGTGTCCTCTCTGTCTTCTGTAAAATTTAATACATTAATTTAATACATCAGCCACAAAATACTTCGAAGCTATTTGGCATTGAGTACACAGTCAATACTATAGCCAATATTAACCTTTAAAAGGAGTAACTTCTTGGTCCTCTGTCACTCTGTACTGCATTTTATTATATCATATTCCTTGGTATATAGTGGTTAATAATCCGATTCCCTAATCTTATACCTCACTTCCACCTGAAAACAGAAATCTTTTTATTTACCTTTTTTTTTTTTTTTTTCAGTCCCCAGGGCCTAGCACCATGCCAGGACCTATTAGGAGTATATCATGTGTCCAATATATGAATATGCAAATATCTAGCCAGGTCTTCTCTCTCATGCTTCCACTTCCACTGAGTACTCTGCGTCTAGCCACTCCAGAAAGACATTTTGTTGAATACTGTCAAATCTGACAGATTACATTCTCTCCCAAGAGTACAATCTATGTCCAGACGCCCATCATTGTTTTCTGGATGCCTGTGTTGAAAGTATTCTGGTAGGCACAATGGATGTGTAAGGCATGGTCAGCAACCTCAAGGCTGAATGAAGTTCACACATGGGTATGAGTTGTTGAGTGTCATCCATGTTCCCAACAGGCTGTTCCGGTCCATGGTGCTATGGAAATACCACCTTCACCTAGGCATATGTAAAACTTCTAGCTAAAGCAGCCACCATAAGAAATCCCACCAGGATGGGTGTTACCCGCCACAGCTTCACCCCGTTCCCTCAACAAAGCTGTGGTCCAACTCTATCATCCAATGTGACAAAACTGTCCTGCGTGTTTAAGAGTCTCTTTCAGAGCCTGAGCAGGAAAGAATATGGCTCTTCAATCAGACACTAAAGATAAAAGTTTGTAAAGGAAAGTTTTGAAGCCCAAAGCTAGATTTTTGTTTTTTCTTTCTTTCTTTCTTTCTAAATTGTCTATGAGTTTTAAATTTTCATGTCAATTTTTGGCTTTCATGAATACAGATAATCAAGCTTTGTCTGGGAAAAAAAATTATTCTCTCTAATGTCCTCAGATATTCTTCACAAGCAGTAAAAGATCCCTCTCTTACAATAAAATTCTAGACCTCTTACCACACACAACTAGAAGAATGACACTTACCCCATGATGTTCCTCAAATGGCTTCTGAAGAAAAGGAACCAGGAAAACTTGTGCCAGGTTACGCTCTCTTCAACTGCTACTAGCTAAAGGCACACATGGCTTTTTTCTAGTTTCCCACATCCTGGCAGTTTCCTTGGCCGCAACCACTACTTAGCTTCACAGTGAAACCTTAGGCCCTCTTAAGATAATAACTAAAAATTAACCGGGTCACTTAGCAGTAAACCTTTATTCAGGAAGTAACATGACCCACTAAGATATTTCCCAGAACTTTAAATCTTTGAGGAATTGTTGAGACTCAGGGTAAGGAAGTATCAAAGGTGAATCTCTCTCACTCCCTTTCCTCCCTCCCCAGCTCCCTGTGCCCACCTTTAGAAAATTCCCTTCCTCCCCAGCCCAAATGCTTCACGTTTGAGAAGAAAGTACTAGGAAGCTGCAGAGTCATTTTGCTCACAGATAACCCCCGAACCTTATTTTGGACAATTATCTTGATCCTGGTCTTTTTGTGTAAACTGTTCAAGATGAGGATTTAAAATCCATTTTCCAGCGATTTCCTCTCACAGACACGCCAGGTGACATGTCCAGGACACAATACAGGGGCTCCACTCATCTTCCCCCCACATCTTGACATCCTCCACACCTGCAAGAACCCTGCAATGACATTCCCAGTTCTCATAAAACACATAGCTGACTAAACACTGTCTCCATGTGAGTGTGCGTGTGTGTGCGCATATGCGCGTGCGTGCATTCGTTGAAACCAAGGTACATAACTGCCACTGGAATGCAGCAGCATTCATCACCACACTGGAGCAATACAATTCAAATCAAACAAACTTACTGCTTTAGGTCGTTTTATCACAGAAAAATGTACGTGTGCTTTCTATCAGACTTTTGGAAATGTTGGAAACACCTAAAGAAACGCCTCCCTCTAAGGAATCATTGATTCCGCAAATCAACAAACTATTTCCTTGCACTCTTCTTCTACCAACCTCTGAGAAATGGTTCTTCGAGTCCTGCTCACAATCTCAATCCCTTCCCTACACTCTCCACCAACAAACTCCCCCAAATCCATGGTGTCAACAACCCATATGTTGTCTCCCAAACTTCTACTACCAGCTTTGACAGTCCCACCAAACACCTGAATCCTGTTTATAGGACATCACCTACAGTCAGCCGACCTTGGCACCTCCAACACCTTCACCTCTTCTACAAAATAGTTCACATATGCCTTCCTCACCTGAGCTACCTGCATCCTCAGTCAGCCATTTAGTTGTCCAACAAGGAGACTCAGAGATGGTTTTGGCAGTGTCTGCTCTTCCATCCCAGTCTTCAATCTGTGCAGAGTTCTGTTGCTCCTACCTTTGAAGCATCTTTTATATCCATCTCCTCCTCTCTTTCCCTACTGTCTCTGCCTGGTTCAAAAACCAGAACCATATTGGCTACCTGGAATCACCCAGAAACTTTTAAAAATATAGGTTCCCACCCTCTCACTTCCCCTGGATTCTGATTCCAGGGGTCTGGGCCCAAAGGGTTTTTTAACACACTTCTGAGGTTTGCAAACCACTCGCAGTTCTACCCTACTGAAATGGTTCCTTAACTGTGCTGGTAAGTTTAACAACCAGCGTGGGGAGGGGAACTGATATGTACCACTTGCTGATTTCTGTGCTGTAACTATGTCCACCATGGTCAACTTCAAGCTGCCGCTGTGATGTCACTGAAGTCACACTCGGGAAGGAATGCACAAGCCAGTGTGCACAAGTGTGCGAGCCAATCACAGTACATGCATTAGCCTCCAACTTCACTGTTTATCTTCTGAAACTGTTCTAAACATGCCTTTTCCAGGGTCAAAACCTTTTGAAGGTTTCCCTGAATGTCCAATGTTCTCTTCCTCGCACAAAGAACTTAAGACCTGAAACCAGCTTCTTCCCAATTTCTCAACTTCCACTATAGAAGTCTGCCTAAGCCTCGGGTGATCTGTTTATAAGGCCACTTGTGCTCTCCCCAAACCAACTATACACACTTATTCCTCCGAACTTTGTCCATGTGGTTCTTTCTGTTCTAAATGTCTTCTTGATGTGATCCCACTGACATCATACTACATCTGCCACCTGGGCCAACTGAGCCAATGTCACACGCAAGTGTGGCTGTCTATTCCCTCTGACATATTCAGGGTCTTATTCATTGATGTTCTTTATTCCTACCTGGCCCAGAGCTCTGCTCCCATTGAGACACAGAGCTGTGATAAATACAAGCCTGAGTAGGCATCACCAGTGATAATGGTAGTCCTGCCCATGCACTAGCTATAAACACCTTTTGCTACATCAGGGGATCTTTCATTCAAATACTGGCTGCTTTTCCAGTGTATTCAAAGACAGTGCATACTAACATAATGTGTTCAATATCAAAATACCAGCAAGTTTTCACATATAAACAGCAATTTCCAGTCTACAGCATGCTTCCACGTATATTCTTCCACCCAATCTTTCCAACACCATAAAGTAGGTAGGATATCTATATACTCTGATTCCCACTTTATAGATGAAGACAACAAGGGCCCATGGGGATACATGATCTCAGAGTGGACTGTTGGTCAGCAAAGAAAAGAAGGTCCAATCAGGTTTCTGTCCCTGAAGTCTCTGTTCTTTCCCCTGGAGCACTTGACAGCACTGCCCCATTCACTTGGAGAGGCATAGGGGTGAGTGAATGGAACACTTTGGGGATGAGACTGAGGAGATCTGAATTGGGGATGTGTGGTTAGGAAGAGACAGACTGAAACTGTCAGTGGTAAGAGGCAGAGCGCAAGAATATCTAGAAAGACAGAAAATTTCTTGTTGAAAACAAGAATTTGTGCTGACCAGCTAATGGGCACTGATGTAAGATCGGACAGACTGCTAGATAATGGCACCTGCATGAGGTCACAAAGCTACAGATGAAACCAATACATTTTTAACTATATCTTGAAAACAAAACCAAAACTAACACACAGTCTGCCCAAGAACTGTATCAACCGTCAGATGGTGGAAAAGCCCTGGGCAAGCCAAATAACACAGCAGTGTGCCAGGAGAGAGGTCAGGATTTCCAGGAGCTACAGTCAGGCCTAGGGAGACTTCTAGGACACTTCTAAGAGGCCAGTGAAGGGTTGGCCTTCAGTCCAAGGGGACTCTTTGGGGACCAGAGAAGCCAGAGCCCTCCCATTTAGGCAGGAGGGCAGGACTCGGGCGGGGGATTTCAGCTGCAGACCAGAAATTCGGTGTCCGAAGGGCTTCTTCCTGGAAACACATTTAGAATAAACAGTCCTGGCAGTGGTGCCAATTTGATTCTACTGCCAGTTGAAACAGCAGTAGCTTGTGTTAGGTAGGAGCCAACCTGGAGTAGATGGAGGTGGCTCATTCCCCAGAAACAGCTGGAAAACTCGCACGAGAACACTGCAGATACCCCAGAAAAAGTAGACAGTCTCTTTTTACATCTGGTCAAAGAAAACTCAATTAGGGATAAATATGTTTTCAAGATGTTTTGTAACAATGACTTCTCACCTGGTAGTGAGTTCATTTTGTCACCAGAATTTCCCTTTCTTTTAGAGAAGGCAAACCCCTTACGCTGGAAAGCAATAAGGGGCGGGGAGGGGGGGAGAGAAAGAGCAAGCCTGTGAATGGCAAGGAGAGAGATACACAAGGAGAGGAGAGGCAGATGCAGCTGGAAAGAACGAATCCCCAAGTCCAAAAGGACCAAGAACACGCAGGGACAGGGATTTACGCAGAAACCCTATCACACACAAACCGCCAGATACCACGAAGAGGCCAGGAGCTCGAGGCTGCAGACTGCTGTTTCCCAGGAAAAACTCAGCTTCCCTGCCTCCTGTTACCCTACCCCACTCTTATCCCCACCCTCCAGTCAACCCATTTGCCCCCAGCCCCAGGTTTACCATAAACCAAAATCTCCTTTATGGCAAAACTGTCATCTCAAGATTTCTTCCCAGTTAGAAGAAACAGGAAACAGTCCCAATCAAAAACATTCACCAACCCACAGAGAGGCCCTCAGGGGCCTGGGAAGAAGAACAGCACTCTATAATGCCATTCTCCATACAGCATTAAAGGTCTTATCTTCTCTGCCAAGCGCTGTTGACAATTTTCTGGTAAGGTACACATCACCGGGCCAGTGGTGGGCCAGTCACTTCCCAGTAGCAAGGCAACAGGTACTGGAGAGCTCAGAATATTAAACAAAGGAAAACCAAAGTTGAATGACCCACAAGTCACTTATTTTTAGTTTAAGAATGTTAATGAACCACAGAGACACCCTACACACCCCTTCTATCTAATTAGCCCTCTCCTTCAAGGTCACCTCTGGGACTCATCCACGTGGACAGGGTATAAAAAAAGATTTTCATGATCCACAAAGTGTGTAGTCCAGTCTCTAAATTCACTCAAGGAGTATTTTGAATGGCAACCTATAAACAGACAAAAGATGAAAAAAGCAAGCTTGGGGAGCTGTCAGGTACTAGGTCAGAGCATAAAGTCCCCTAAGACCCAAGTCCTCCCTCCAGAATCTTTTTTTTTTTAATTTATTTTATTTATGCATACAAGAACTGGGGTAAAGGTCACAGGTGTGGGGGGTGGTAAGAGGATTCACCAGAGACAGAGTGGAGAACAGAACAGGCAGATCTACTGAAACACACTGCTGAGGGGAGCAGCGGGCGTGGCAGGAGAGGTCTGCTGTGCCATGTGGGTCACCCCCCTAACCCTGGACACAGGGATTGAAATGTGCTGCGGTAGCTGTGGTTTGCTTCATGCTTGCTTAACCCATTACGCCCTCAGGGAGGCCCCTCCCTCCAGAATCTTAAGGAGTATTTAGAAACAATTTTAAATCTAAAAAGAATTAATTATGAATAGCCAAAAGTTTGTATCACAGAGGAAGAGGAAAGTATTGTGCACAGAAGGCTGCTATATTTTCATTTATGACCTCACAAAACAGTCTTATTAAAACAAAATTCTTTTAAAATTCAAACTCCATTCAGTACAGGAGCTCCATTTTCATTAACCACAGGCCCCCAGTCTGCCCTCCCTCCATGGGCTGATCATTATAACTGGACAACCAGGCTGTGTTTTCTCTGACCTCACAGCAGCCCCTACAACCACCGCCTACAAATGGTTTTCCCATGCACAGCTAGGTCAGCAATGGTGCTGGGGGCACCTCAAGCCCACCAGTGCGTTGTCTGACTGTGCAATTCTGCTGGGCCAAGAGCATTAAAGTGATTATTCTCAGCATCCTAAGTAAGGAGATCTGACTCAGAGATGGGGAAAATTACAGTAGCACAAGGGGCTAGTCCCAAAAGAAAGCTCCATTGCCATTCTATAAATGCCCATCTGCAAAGCTGAAATTTAAAAGTACCCTACTGAGGCAACGTACCCCATAAGTTCTCAGCACCCAAGAGTGCTTTTGTTTCCCTCACCTCTTCTGCTCATTACTCACGTTTTACTGATAAATGGGTGAGAGAGCTATGATAAGCAAGAAAACACCCCAGTCTCTCACTTTTTCCTCATTTGGGTACTCTTCTTCATCCTTCAGATGAAAAAAAATAAAGCACTTGCTGCAAAGTCTCTTACCTCCATTTTCTTTTCAGGAAGGTTTTAGTGAGAAAGTAACCAGTGACCCGGCTATGGGCAGGCCCCGCTCTTGAGTTCAGCTGAGAGACTCTCATTTTGATGAGATAAGTTGGTATTTTGATGTCCAGTTGTGCAAAGAGAACAAAAATTCACCCAACATGGGTTCAGGCCATCTTTGGTCTCCTCATACTCTGAATGTTGAAGTTCACCACCTTCTTCACTTGCCTTTCATCACCCTACTCCTCCAATAATGATCACCACCGGCTGCATAAATGTTCTCTTGTGTCCCACCTTCACTCCCTGCAATCAAGATTCCATCTCTATTCCTTGACACAAACTGTTCTCTTATCAAAGGTCACCAATGACTGTCTGATGGCCTTTATTTTATCCCAATTCTTTCTTTCTGACATTTTACAATAATTGAAATGACGTTTCTTTCTTGGGGGAAAATGAAGTATTCTGTCCTTGGCTTAATTTCAATAGTGTGCAGTGGAATCACATCTGTCATTCAACAGGCATTTCAAGAGCACCTACTATGTGCCAGGCTCCATTTGAAGAGCTACAGAGATTTAAAAAGAGAGACAGATACATTCTGTCCTGAAGGAACTTATTCTCTGGGGAAGAGAGAGACATGCTATTGAATAATCAGTCTGCTTATAAAAGGTGATTGTTTCATGGAGGGGGAGATGGGGGGTGTCCACACTGAGTACAGTATCTAAACACAAGAAAGGGCAGCTGGAGCCTGTTGGAAAGGCAATAAAAAGAACATGACTATTGACCCAAGAGCTGGTCCCAGACACATGGAGGTCTCTCACCCCCTCCTCTGTCCTGGGAATATGCGCACACTTTGCTTCCTGGTTACTATAAGCCGCGCCAAGGACACAACCTTGAGATAAAATGTGTCATTGAGACTTTCTGGGATGTGCATGTGATCAAACCCAGTAGGGTCTACAGAAAAATCTGAGATTGGAGGGCAGATCCAAAAGACCCTTATCTTGCAACCAACCAAGACAAAGCTTTGGAAGTAAGCTTTTATGATTATTAAGGCCAGTATGGAGTGATCTGGTCTGTTTTTCTTAGGTCTCTCCTGGTCCTCCATGTATGGGGGCTGGTTTCAGGTAACACCTGGGCTATTCCTAAGGTTCCGACCCATGGGTTGCTTAGGAAAGTAGGCAGAGCTTCAGAGAGGAGGCAGCATTTGAGGTGCTATTTAATAGATGAACAAAATTATACTAGGCAGACCGTATTCCAAAGAGGGACCAGCACATGTAACCAAGACTCAGAAACATAAAAGCATACCCTGTCGAGGGCATAGACCTGCACAGGGCCAGAAACGAAAGCTGAGATGGGGATGGCAAGAGATGAATGTGCACAAGTAAACCAAATCTGCATCATAAGGGGCAGACACAGGGACACCCTGTGTCCCAGACACAGGGTCAAACTGATGATGAAGCAATGAAGAATTCTAAACAGGGAGTGATTTGTTCATTAGAAGAAAGTAGAGGGGGAAGTGACAGGTGCATAAGGAAGTCCTTCTCCATAGAGCAGAGAGGATCCATCTCAAGCTAAGAGAGTGGGTGAAATAAGCATGGAGAGGTTTAGGGGCTGCGTGGTTGCAGATGATGAAGAAGGCAAGGGAGATATCAAAGATGGTCAGCATCTGCTCACCAGCCCCTAGGGGCAGTTATGTTTTCCTCTTTGGCATCCCCACCACGTTAGCACAGTGCAAAATAAAATGAGGTGAGTAATGAGTATCTTATGACTATTAATTACTAGCACCTTCATCAACTAGTGGTGAGTCTATAGCAAGTCTTGTACCTGAGCTGAGAGCAGGAGGGCTGCAAAGATTTCAGGAATCTATAGCAAGTCTTGTACCTGAGCTGAGAGCAGGAGGGCTGCAAAGATTTCAGGAATCTATAGCAAGTCTTGTACCTGAGCTGAGAGCAGGAGGGTTATGCAAAGATTTCAGGAAATTCCAGCTGGGTTCAACAAAGCCCCGACATGCACCTATCTTGGAGTCACATATAAATGAAACTTATTTATCAAAAATAAAAATATAGAGAAAATAGAGCACAAATATGGAGGAGCAACAATCTGGGGGCCAAGCTTTGGCCCTGCCACTGACTCAGTCAGACACAGGGCAATTGGCACCACCATTCTGAAGCTCAGCTGGTTTATCTGTCTGATGTACTGAGTGTGCCAGGCGGTTGATCACAAAGCCCCCCTCTGGCCTTAAAAATGAGCTGAGCAAGGTTTAAGGAAGGAAGGGAATCTGTGGGGACAGTCAGTTTGAATGCTAAGTGCTCATGAGAGAAGGCAGCTGCTGGCTATTCCAACTTGTGTGATGAGAATCAGAGTGTAAGATGAACAGGCTGGACAGTGAGGAGAATTGGCAACCTGAGAAGAGTGACCTGAAAACCAAATGTAGCTCAGAGACCCAAAAAGGCAATTACCAGGCACAGAGACACAGAAATACAACTTCCTGGATCATTTTCTGCCTGTTTTTTTAAAAATCCCTGCTTCCTTTTACTGGTATTCTCTTTCCATCTTATCACCTTATCATAAACTATAATTATTTTAATAAAAGCATGGACCAACTCTTACAGCAGGAAGGGGCCTCAAAGATCACCTAGTTTAATTCCCTTTCAAAACAGGAAATCAAAGGCCACAGAAGTTAAGAGACATGTAAAGTCACAGAGGTATTTAAGAGCACCACAGTGAAGAAAGCTCCAGAAGGTGAACTCTCAGAGTGTATTTCTGCCCACAACTTTTGCTCCCCTTTGGGTATGAGAATCTAAATCCCCTCAGTGGAGAGATGTTATTATAGAGTCCTGTTGCTTATAACAAGAATAACTCTTAACATCTGTTCATCCCACAAAATATAAGTGTTCTGTGCTGTTGTTGAGGGTTTCCTAGGGACCAGTTCTGCCTTAGCCTCTGGAGACATAGTGGGCAAGACCCCAATTCTTGAGAACCCCACATTCTAGTGGCAGGGATGCAGAGATAGGAGACAGATCATCCATAAAGGAACAAAAAAATGAGGATTTCAAAAGTGAAAAGTAGTATGTGTAAAAGTGGAGCGTGAGCAGTCTCAAAAGAAAGAAAGAAAGAACCAGCTAGTAAATACGTTAAAGTCAACAGTGTCATAACAAGCAATCAGAAATGAGAAACTAGGGGCATTTATAGAAACATGGATGGAACTAGAAGGAATTATACTCAGTGAAACAAGTCAGAAGGCAAGAGAAAAAT
>JAGFMF010011443.1:6903644-6996383 GCA_019455555.1 Galemys pyrenaicus | reverse complement strand
TGTCAAATATAATTAATAAAAAAAAAAAAAAAGAATTACATGAGCCCAAGATCCAAAATAAATCAGGTTGGAAAAAAAAAAAAACAAACCAAGCAGAGTCAGATTTAAATCCATTCAGATCACTCTAGACTTTCCCAGTCAGGTTCTACTGGGTGGCTACTGCAGCAGTTTGCATAACAAATTCTTATGGAAAGAATGACCTATTGAGTGGGAATGCATATAACCAGAAGTGTCCCCAGTGTGTTTTTAATTTAGAAGGGAATTCAGGGGAACATTCTAGCCAATTCTGTTTTGATTTTAGTTCATCCTAATGTCTCTCTAGTTAGTCCTAAGGGAGACACAGATTACAGTTTAATCAAATATTTTGTCTTTCATTCTCCATCTCTCTACTTACTGAGACAAAAACAGGCTTACACATTTGGTTTTTTACTTTCCTAAATAACCAATGTAATTCTTGCATACAGTATTTATCATCGATGTAAATGAAATGACACAGATCACAATAGCCTTACTAACATAAGATGAAACGCCCAAAAAAGTTGCTATAACACATAAAAGTATTTCTCAAAGTACAAGAATTACATGTTGTTAGCTCCACATGGTCTCATGAAGTATGAAATAAGCACTGTATGGCACACGCAACACCAAGGCTGATCTCACAAATCCCTCTTATGTCTTTTTCTAAAGACTGTATTTACATGTTACCTTGGCGCTATTTTACAAGTTCTCATTTTCCTAAGAGTTCTCACTTACTACTTCTGCTTAGCACAAGAACATATCCCCTAATTACACCTCCTAGTAAAGAGTGGCACTCAATCCAAACTAGGAAGTGAGTGCCCTCCACTCACTTCTACTCCAGAGCTTCCTAGGCAGTACCCATAAAACTGAAGTCAAAGATTCATGAAATCACATTAGGAAATTCAGGCCCTGGCAGGCTAACCCCTCTGGCTGGTTACCATCCCTCACTCTTATCCATGAGAAGGGAGATCAGGTTCCAAAAACACACCAGGAAGTACTAAGAGAAATTACAGGCTACTTTAGCTGAGCACACACCCAACTTCTGGACCACTACTTTGTTCCAGGTCGAGGAACAACAAATGACTCAGCAAAGTCAGGGCAATGACAAGAACTGAAAGCCTTGGGGCCTGACCTTCAGTGAGATAAATGTGGCCCCAGATATACTAATATGAAAACAAAACACCTCTTCTCCTTCATTTTAAAGGGGAGAGAAAAAGAAGGAACTGAGAGCACCTTCCTTGCATTAGACACTTTGAGAGGTGTTTTACCTCTGTCATTTTGTCTTCAAGCAGAACTACAGGGTGGGTACACCACAATCTCTCATACATGAAGGAGAACAGATGCAGATGCATCATCAGTTGCAGAACAGTCTGAGAAAGAAAACTTGTTCCATGTTAGGAGTTTTACTCCCTGGGAACAGGCTGGAAATTGCTACTGGACTCAAAGTCAAGCCAGGAAATCACTTGCATAGATGAACAGTGTGGCAAGGGTCATGACATATAGTATTTTGCAGAGATAAACAGTCTTGGAAGAGGGAGAAATATATTGTTTCTCAGCTGTCCCCAATTACACTCAAGTTCACAATTAGTAGCCACCTGTGACTCCAGATGTTCCTTCCATCACTCAGTCCCAGCAGGGCTTATCTTGTCCTCACCTAGAACAGGACAGGCAAAATGGCTAAATCTCCTGAAAGCAAACATAATCATAATCTAACCCAAATGCTGACATCAAGACAAGTAGTACATTCAATAAGCAAATTAAAATTTCTTCCTGATGAAATGAGTCTCCATCCAATGGCCTAAGACCACCGTGCCTGCCATAGGGGATATCCAGAGTTAAAATGCATATACATACACAAACACACATAGGTATATAAGTAATACTGATGTACACTAAATATACAATATATTTATTATAAAATATTTATTCACCCATCCATCCATCTTTCATTCTCCAGTAACTGTCACTTACCTAAATCAGTGTGTTTGGAGCTATCTGCTTGGAGCCAACTATTTCTTACTAACCCTGTGAAGATACTACTGAGTTGATTGAGAAAGAGAAAATGAATCATTTCCAAACATTACCTGTTACCCAACGGGGTCCTAACCTAGTAGGCAAGTGGGAACAGATGTTCAAAGACTACGGATTCTCCATGGCTCTCAGGGGTAAAGTCAGAGAAATGCAGATGATAATCCTGGAAAGACCTGACTTGCATCCTTTGCATCAACGGTGACCGTGAGAAACAAAACAACTTTCATTTCCCCTGATCATTCTCTGCTAGAGAAACCAAAGGGAAGTTCAGTGGTTTTGTCTCAGCAAAAAAAGAGAAAGAGAGAGCCTGCATCTCAAGCACCGACCAATACCCCCATCAACAAAGCACAGGTCATCCTTGCCTATTCTGGAAAATGAATGAACCAGGCTGTAGTTGCAGGAAGACAAGAGGCAGGTTCTTTATGATTCGGGCAGACGGGTAAAGGAGGAGTCCTGGAGGCCTTGGTGGCTTTTTCAGGCTTTTATTAATCTTTCTGCATCAGAGGCGACCAGGTACACAGCCAATGGGGAGACTGGGGGGCCAGGAGGCTGACTGGCCTCCTAGCCCCCAGCCAATGTTCACTCTCTCGATTCTCTACTGGTGCTGCTGTTTCCACTGACCTTCTCTTCTGCTTCGTCTCTGCTGCTTCTTATTGCTACTGCTCTGCTCTACTGCTTCTTCTTGTCTTAGCTGTTCTCATGACATTCTCTACTGTACTCCACTGCCACACTTCTGCTGCTCCTGGCATCCCCATGATGCTAACCTTATATACCCCCATCTCTCTGTGCAGGTGCACACACCTATGCATGCTCATACTCTACTTGAGGTGCCCGCCATTAGGTGTATGTGCAGGACCACAGGTCTCTATCATTCATGCTAACGGTAGGATAACTTTCATTTACCCCACGTGGGCCCTGTGTTAAGATTGTTTTTGCTTCTCCCCAACCCCCCCAAAAAATTGTCCACTGCACTTACTAAGGAGGAGGTTCTTCATAAGATCTGGCAAATGACTGGGATTTCCAGATTTAACAGTTATTGTTGTGTTCTTCTGTGTGTACTTGTTACATTTTAAAATTTTGCATTTACTTGTCTGATTTGCATTGACTGCCCTTTAGTTGTTCAATAAAAATCTGGTGTTGAACAAATGAATGGATGGACAATAAACAAACTAGACTAAGTTTAGAGCAGAAGTCAGCCAAAGCTCAGTGGCTGGCACAGCCACTCTGTAAGTAGATGCAGAATATGGCCCCTCCTCACACCGACAGCCTGAATTTTTAATGTATTCCTCCACAAAGGAAAGGGATCAAGGGCCTCTGTGGTGATGCAGGAGTTAAAGTCTCAGCAGTATCAAACTTTTAAGCTATCCTCAGTCACCATGGCATGAATTCTATCCCTAGCCAGGGAGCTGACCCACATGGCACAGCAGACCTCTGCTGTCTCACCCGCTGCTCCCCTCAACAGTATATTGCAGTAGATCCACCTGTTCTGCTCCCCACTCTGTCTCTGGTGAATCCTTTTACCCCCTGCACCTCTGGCCTCAGTTCTTGTATGCATAAATGAATAAAAATATATTTTTCTTAAAAAAAGAAGATTGAGAGGAAGTCAAGTCCTGTCAAAGCTATTCACAGGAGCTCCTGCTTTAAAAGGATGAAGGCAAGCTAGAACAGCTGCTCATTAATTAGTGGTTTTAATGTTTTATTTCCTGTGGATTTTAATGACCCACATTGTCATCATGAATACAGAAACCTCAACCTGATGTCAGATATATACAAATAATGTACAGTATAGAAAAAGTCCTGCATGAAAACTGACATACCATCCCTCTGTTTGCATCAGGTTTCTATCATTACTTACCATATGGATGTGCACGTGTGTCAGGCTCAATTTCCTTAAATGCCGAGTGGAGATACTCATTACCTCTGCCCCACAGGATGCAGGAACAAATGAAATAATGGCTCGACATGCCATAACCATGTTACTGGAAGGCTCCGTGTGCACAGGCACTATAGTAAGTTCTGGGGCAAATAATTATTTCCTGTCTTTGACTTCTTGTTGGCCCCTGACCTTGCAAATCACTTTAAAAGGGACAAATTGCTCCCCAAATTAAAAGATCATGATAAACTTCTATTGCCAGCACCACTCTCAGCCACTGCAACTGGAAGTTCCATGGCAGGTGTCAATGGCCCCTCTTTCCTCTGTGCTTCCTGCCTGGGGCCCCATTTCAAAATTACCAACTCTGGTGGCTCAACAAATGGCATGTGCAGCCCATCTTCAGGACTGTCATTACACAAAGAAGGGTTACTTCTATTGGGGGTCCTTGGGCTTTTGGCTTCTGCCAATATCAAGAGGCAGAGAGAAGCAAAACACCAGTAGAACAACTGCTCTGGCATCTGACAGCTGCAAGAGAGAGAGGAAGACTCAACTTAATCCTGTCACCTCCCAAGGCCTTGGAAAATGCCAGAGCAACACATGCTTCTGCATACCAAAATGCCCCCATCCAATTAATTCAGCTCTACCAGCAACAGGAGGGAAGTGAGCCCTAGCTTCTCCCCCATTTCCATTCCCATCTCTTCAAAGTCACGTGAAGACATACATTTTACAACACCTGATTTTCAAGTTTTAGAAAACTAATTCACTTGCAGTGATGTGTCCACATAATTTGTTTTCAAACAAACAGGGGCCAGCTCTGCACTGTTAATTTGCTTACTGTCTCTACCCTCTCTAGGACGTAATCTCTCATAAGGCAGAGATTATTTTCTTCATAGTTATTTCTGGTGTCTAGAATAGGCCCTGGTATGTAATGTATGCTTAAGGAAAATCTGAGGGAAAGAAGACGGAAGGATAGAGGCATCTGTTCCAGAATCTTTTTCTCTGGTGAGAGGAATAATTATTGCCCTGACCTGGAATCGAAAGACTAGAAAAAGTGCTGTGTTACCATAGCAACCACAGCTCCAAAATTAAAGACACCCTTCCAAGCAGCCCGGGTCTTTGGTGGGGAAAAGGCTAATTAATATTTGCAGACTGTACCAGGACCTCTGACTGACCATCAGTCAAAACATTGCTCCCAACATGTTCTTGCTCTCTGGTACTTCACTTTGGGGAAGGTCAACCTCTCTCCACCTAATGCTGCCACATCTGACTCCTGAAGAGAGACCACCCTTAGAAGAACAGAAGTCTCTGGTATCAGGGCACCTACAATCTTATGGGGAAAACACACTACAAAGAAAAAACCATGAAGAATCCATAGGCTTATCGCAGACAAACCATATAGAATAATCCAGATAAATGGCACTTAAGAAGGTAATTATTCCGTTTCAAGAAGATACACAGTGGGGAGCAGAGGCGAACTAAGTGAGATACACTGCTGAGGGGTGCAGCGGAAGAGACAGGCGAGGTCTGTTGTGCCATGTGGGCGAGCTCCCTGGCCAGGGATCGAACTCAGGCTGCAAATAGCTTCATAGTGCTGGGACTTAACCCCTTGCGCCACCAGGGAGCCCCTCAAGAAGACTTCTTGCTCTGCAAAATGATTTATGATAGAATTCTAAAAAAAATCAAATTTCTTTATTGATTTCCATTCATTGGATTATTTACTCAGTCCCTAAAAGCATATTAAATCCCTACTAGGTTTTTCCATTAGAAGAACTTAACAGGTACTGCATAAGATTAACCACTCTCACAGTAAAGCATCTAAGGAATACAGATTAATAAGTACTTGAATCAGGAAACACTTCCTAGATGAAAAATATAACTAAGCTAAGATCCAATAGGAGGAAGGACTGAAGTTGACAAACTGGATCTGGGCTACAAAAGAGGAAACCTGCTTGGAGGAACAATATCTATGAAGATCTGGAAACTAAAGAAAGCATCCCAGGCACTGGCAGGTTACTCTTGCTGGAGGTAGAGTACTGGAAACTGCAACAAATGAAGGGGAGGAGGTGTGGGGATGGGTAGAAGTGAGGTCATGAAGAATACTCTGGCTGCAGAGGGTAAGGAGTTAAGAGCAAGGCCAGCAATGCAGTCAGGAAGACACGAGGAGGCGTGAAGAACATACATGAGAGATGGTGGCCCAGAAAAAGAGATGGAGGTGGAGATGCTGGGCTTGAAGAACATCTTCTCCTGAAACAGGAAGGATATCAATCCCCAAAGCAAAGACCGGAGTGAGAGGATTGGAGGGAAAGATGGTGAGTTCAATTATGGATGGACAAGCTGAGTTCTGAACACCATCCCAATGGAAATGCACAGCTGGAAATGCCAACTGGAGGTCTGAGCCCAAGGCTCAGGAAAGAGAGGAGGTCTGAGAATCATCATACAAGATGAAAGCTAAAATAGTTAAAAAAAAAAAAAGTATGTAGATTTAGGAAGAAGAGAAAGAGAGGGAGGAAGACAGAAAGAAGAAGAAATCAAAGTCTGAAATCAGAGCCTTAAGCAGATCAGTGATGAAGAGACAAATAATCAAAATACTCACAAATATTCAAATAAAAAATCACAAATAATCAAAATAATTCACAAATAATCAAAAAAAAAAAAAAAAAAACCAGAGCATTATTCCAGAGGAGCAGACTGAGAGACCTCATAAGTCACTCCCAAAACCTCACTTTTATTAGAAAAATTACCATGACTTTATTTTATTATGATATTGTTTGTTTGCTCATATGTTAGTAACATTTATCGTAACGCTTCAGACACATCTGCTTTAATTTGTTTTACAAGATGAAGAAATGTATACTCTCCATTTTACAGATGAGAAAGACAGTAGACTCAGAGGCTAAGTAACCTGCCAAGACCACATAGCAAAAAAATGAACAGAACCAGAGCTTCTACCCGACACTGCCTCAGACAGTCCCCTGAAGTGGTAGTAGAGGAGTCAAGTCGTCTTAGGGAAAACCATAGCCTGTACCCCAGAGATGAAGGAGGTCTGCCTAAACTTCCTGGATTTACTGATGGCAGATATGGCTCCGTCCTGGTACAGACAGACACTCCTGAAAGTGAGGTAGGCCTTATACCTCATCACTGAAGACCTATATCAAGAGTCATTAATGCCAATGACCAGATTCGAGGTCTTGGACTTCGTCGTTTACTCAAAGTGAAATGGCCACACAAATTCCACCCACCACAAAGACTAGATTCTCTGAGAGAGACACAGAACCTGTAGGTACTCACGGGTCGGAGCTGACTGTAGGAGAAATAAGCAACATAATGTTAAAGTCATGTCCGAGGAGCCTCTTCTCTTCTCCCTCCCTGTGGATCTTTTTCAGACAAATTATTTTTATGTTTTAGTCTGATGCATATTCCACTGAAAAGATCTTGTACTTGTTGATTACCCATACCGGCTGAGAGCTCCTCACTGGAAGGGTAGTTTGCACCTGTCTTTGTATCCCACCCAGTTCCTAAAATAGCACCTGATTCTCTGTAAGTGTTCAATAAATGTTTGTGGAACTCAGAGAATTACCTCTTCTGAGTTATCTACATTTTTAGCCTAATCTCTCCCACTGCTATACAAAAGGTATGTCAACAAACAGAGGCATTTTGGGAAGCAAGCCAAGCATGTAGAATGCACTTAGAGAAAAGGGCCCTTTTCAGTGTCTCAGGATTTTCTGAAAGGGTGGGTGGGTCACTTTCTACTGTGCTCCCCTCTGTCTATATCTTCTAACTCATGTAGCTCCACAACCCCCACTGAAGAACTAGGGTGGTCCAAGTAATTGTTGTACAAAGTCAGAAGTTCGCCTCCTTCAGAATATGGAAGCCACAGGTGAAGCTATTAATAGTGAGTCTCTGAAGAAATATTCTCAATGGACAATGACCAGAGAGTATTTCCTCTTTACTGAAGGAAAAAAACAAGAAAGAAAAAGCAAGGTTGAATTGTTCCACAGAAGATTTTAGTTGGATCTCAGAATATGGCATAAGGTTCCTCAAAGTACTAAAAATGGAGCTACCATCTAACCCAGCAATTCCACTCCTAGAAATCTATCCAAAGGACACAAAAACGTTATTCAAAAGGATACCTGTACCCCTGTTTATTGCAGCACCATTAATAATAAATAAGATATGGAAACAACACAAATGCCCAAAAATAGATGACTGGATCAAGATGTGGTATATACACATAATGGAATACTATTCAGTAATAAAGATAAACTCATGCCATTCACAGCAACATGGATGGAGCTGGAAGGGGTTATGCTCAGTGAAATAAACCAGAAGGGAAAAGAAAAAATATCAGATGATTTCACTTACAGGAGGAATATAGAGGAACCAAATAAGGGATCAGGAAAAAAATGACAATAAAAAACCAAAAACCAAAATTAACAGGCAACAATAAATCAGAGACATTCTGCAGGGGAGGGGGAAGGAGAGGAATCAAAACAGGGGAGGGAAAAGCACAGGGGACTGTGGTGATGGGCCTATGGTGCACAGGTGAACTGGGTAGGAATTTTACCAGGACTACACCTGAGAGCAGAAAACAGACACTGCACAAAAATGAGCAATGATGTAAAACATATATATATAAATACTCTTAAATAAATATAAATATACCATATTTTATTCTTTATTCTACTCTTGATAGGCATTTATGCTTATTCCAATTTGGCTTTCTTACAAATAATGCTGTTCTAAGCAGTCATATAAAAAAAGAATGTGGCATAAAAACAGAAGCAACCAAAGAAAGTGGGCAATCCTCTTTCCTGGAGTTTTATTCTTTTTTAATGAAATCCTCATGTATCAAGAAGATGGGGTTCATCGTAGACAGAAGGAAAACCGAGGTTATGACCTAAGAAAAGGTTAGGCTGTTCTCTGGAGAAACTCCACCCCATCCAAAGTCCCCTTTTTCCAGTGATTCCATCCAACCTGAGAAACAACAAAGGGTCAGAAAGAGCTGCAGAGTATCGTGACCCAGTGGGAAGACAAGTGCTTGTGAGATCAATGCAGCCTGCTCGGGGAAAGTATCTTATCCCGATGGCTTCTCCTGAAACAGTGCTGCCAAAATTCATCTTTTCCCTTATCCCTCAGACTGAGCTATTGCTCACAGCCTATGTTCTTCCTTATCCTCTTAGAGGCACACAGTACAGAAGGGCTGATGATAAAGAAGTCCCTCGATTAAAAAGAAAATATGAATGATTTAACTTCTAGGAGGAATATAAGGGAACCAAATAAGGGATCAGGAAAAAAAATGACAATAAATCAAAAACCAAAATTAACAGGCAACTATAAATCAGAGACATTCTGCAGGGGAGGGGGAAGGAAAAAATACTGGGACCTGATCAAACGTGCTACTGATGGTTGGGTTAACAAAGTTAAAGGATCAGTTATGTTCCCCTTCTCTACTAGCTAACATTTTTATTTAAGAACCTATTTTATTAGACAACATTCACTGACTTTTACAATGTAAGAATCTCTTAAGACAACAAACTGGAAGACTAAAAAATGCGTCATTAAAAGAACCCAGCCGCTCTTTTCCTAATTACTGGGGCAAACAGCACCAGGGTTACCAGACTCGCCCTTCCCCAAACTGGGCCCCCAGGCGGACTGTTTTCCACTGCTGCAAAAGAAAAGGGAAAAACCAAGTGGGCTCTGTTCATTGTTCTTCTAGTCCCCTCACTCAGCCCCCTCATTTTCTGACTTAGCTTGTCAACCAGAAGCAGCAAGAAGGAAAACCTGTGTGGTCAGACTGTGGAGGTGAGAGGCTGGGAACAAGCATTACCACAGAGGTGAGCAGAGGTGGAAAACCTTAGCAGGGATAGAAGAAGCTCCAAAGAGATGTGACAGTTAGAAACGGGCCCAGACTTGAGATTGGAGACCTGAGTCTTATCATCCTTTTTTCCTTAGCCCACCTACAGCTCACAATTGAACAACTAGATCCTCAACCCAGTTAGAGTGGGTGCAAAGGATGCAGCAGGAAAAAATATGTAGCAGAGCCTCAAATCAAAAAGTTACAGATTTGTACATCCCTCTCCTCTTCTGGTGCTAGTCAGCTCAGCCACATTTTCCTGATGATGACTCTGAATTAGATTACTTGAACAGAAAATCCAGACACAGGGTCTGAAAAAAGAGGAGAATATTTGCTACTATGACTATCAGTAAAAGGTGGCACACAGCTGCTCACAGTGACATGGGAAGGAGAGGAGTGTGGCAGGCCATGGTCTGAGTGTCTCCAATCTGCCTCCCTTCTCCCACCTGAAGGCCTGCATTCAATTTTCAGTGTCAGATCCTGATGGAAGCTCCACCCTCTCTTCCCTGAGGCAGCCTATCTAGGCTCCAAACTCCTGGGGGAGGAGCCCACAGAACCCCCACCCCTACCACCAATACCACCAAGATATCGAAAAGCTGTATCTTCCTTTGCACCAAGTAAACATCCCCCTGGCAAATATCACCACACAGATCTGGGTTCTGAAAGAAAGGATCCCAAGAGAGCAAAGGTCTCAGGAAAAGCCCTCAGACTTCAGAAAGCTCCTGTACACACAGCAACCCAGCAACTCCGCAACAACAGCCCCAGCAACCAGCCGGAGCTCTCAGGCCAACCCTGACATATCTACTTCATGGCCAGCAGCTTGCCCACCGGGGTCAAGAAGGAAATTCCCCACTGGCAGCTCAGTCATTTAGACACCTTAATGAAAATTATGGTTACTCTAGAAGCAATTACCAGTGACTAGCATAGCAACTGAGGGACAGACTGCACCTGGGAGAAACTAACCACACAGAGCAGAATTTATCACCTGTCGATCTGCCCCACAATCAACCCAATCTCTGGCCTGACACATAACTGGCACCCTCTGAATACAAAACCACGGTGGAAACTCAAGAAAATACCAAATCTCACAGAGGAAACGGGCCAGTATGAATCAATCCCCACCTTCTCAGTTTCTACGTTGTTGGAATCTAGAAACCACATCTACAGTAAAGGTTGGCTACTTCTCACGCAGCAGTGCTGCCAGGATGGTCAGCGGAGCCTCACGCACCGATATCTTCACCACACCCCTCCACACATCTCACATCCTCCTGCCTTCGTTACTTCACATATCTGTGATCTCAAATACACAAGAGCTAACACTCTCCAGACCCTGGAGAGATGGTGCAGTGCAGCAGGGCTCAGGCTCTGGAGTCAGAAGGACAGGATTCAAATCTCAGCCTTTTTTCTATCTGACCAAGAGCGAGTTAATTTTTAAATTTGGGTTCCTCAGCTGTAAAACTCGAGAGGTCTGTTGTGGGAATGAAAGATGATCACGTATTTAAGATGATTATGGCACAACAGTCTCTACCCTACCTCAAGAACTATGGGTTTAGAAGGTTTGCAAGTTAAACCATATCCAGTGCAGCTCACTTACCTAATCTGCTGACAAACCACAGGTCTCCTTTATATTTGTTTGTTGCTTTGTGTTAAGAAAGACAAGAGTCCGTGGCGGCCGAAATAGTTCAGCTGGGAGAATGTTAGACTGAAGGAAGACAAGAATCTTCTCCCCCCACCCCACCCCCACTTCCTGTGCTTCTCGTACAAGGAGGGTGTGCAGAGGTGATAGGTACAACATTCAGATGCACACATCACCCTGCTCCCCTAGAAAATGAGCTGAGAAAGAACACGCCCTCCAAAGGTCAGAGGAAGGTGATGAAGAATTATGTTAAATATACCAATGATGCACATTCATTACCTTCGAACCCATACACCAGCGAGGCTGGCATGGATAACCTGGCCCACCAGAATAAGAGAATAAGCACCTGGGCAGAATAAGAGGCAGCACCTGAGGTCAGATGTGTAGTGCAGAAAAACCTGAAGGTTCCAGGTTAAGAAGACGCTCCAGCTGTGAGCAGGCAGGGTAGTAAATTTTACAGGGGGGAGGGGGGCTAGCCATGGGGAGCAATAGTGCAAAAGTTAACAGTAAGAAGGGTGCTCTGGGGAGAAAGAAGCAATAGAGGGCCTTCAGGGAGCCATCCATGCCGCCTCCCCTTGGGCTTCTTCAGCTTTCCCTCCCTCCTCCCAAGAATGACAGATGTGGCTCTGTCTACTTTCTGACTCCCCTCCACAATCCAGCATGTCAGAGAGGGGTTCTGAGCCCGTGGTGCCAGCAAGGGGCACAAAGCAAGTCCCTGATGACTCTAGGAAGACGGGTCAAGGAAGGAGTCTTTGGAGCCCTCAGTGGCTTTTTATGCTTTTATTATCAGAGATGACCAGGGACACAGCGGGCCGGGGTGTGTGTGGGGGGTAGGAGGCTGGCAGGCCTCCTGGCCCCGGGTGCATCTTCACTCTCTGGGATCTCTATTCTCTCTCTCTCTCTCTCCCCACCCCCCCCGGTTTGTCTTCTGCTCTGCTGCTTCTTTCTCTGCTGCTTTTCTGGCGTCCTCGTGATGCCGGCCCTATACAACTGTGTCTAAACCCAGGTGTGCCCACTTGTGCATGCCCACTTAGGCATACATGCAGAACCGCAGGTGTCCATCATTACACCAATGGCAGGAGGGTGGAAAAGCCTGATACTTTTCCATTTACCCTACAGAGCCTCTGGGTCAATGTGGGTTTTAAACAATCACCACTATCAGTTATGGCCAGGGGAGTTGGGGAGACACACAGGTAGAATCCTAAAAGCTAGCCCTGTCAACTTGAGGCAGGCTTATTCACGGAGCTCAGAGGGTGGCATGGCCAGCAGAAAAATGGCACCATCTCTTTCAGCGGTGACTAAGACAACAATTCCCAGCCAGATCACTGGAAGAACAGTGCAAGGCTTTAGGTCTCTACCTCCCCACCCTGTTCACAGAGAACAGCACAAACTGATTGCCTCAAACACCGTTCTGAACATGTTTTCTTGGGTGCTGGAACCTATAGTGACTCCTATTGAATCTCATCCTCTTTGTGCATAACACACCGTCTACCGGATCTCCACGCATCTTCATCAACTGGAGGATAAACTGAAATTCAAACTTTGCAGCATAAATTGTAGTTTGTCAGCTCATGCTTCCCTCATTTCCCCACAGCTCTCATGAAGACCACACTTAGTCATCCATCCCCATTTACAAGCCTACACTATTTCTGCCAGTGGGGATTTGGTCCCATTCAAAACTCAGCTCTTCATAGAAAGCAGTCTCGCAAATACCTAAGGGTGAGGGTGAGGGGTATGAAGACTGAGGGTGACAGCTAGAAGATACAGACCTTATTTGTTTGAGGTGGTTAAAATGTTCTCAAATTGATGGTGGTGATGGTCACCCATATTTGTGAATATCCTAAAATTCATTGCATTTTATACTCTGTGAGTGAACTCTGGTATGTAAATGATACTACCCTAAATTTGTCACCCCAAAAATACTCAGTTCTGAATTCATCTCCTCCAAGAAATTTCCTCTGACTCACAAATAAGGAGAATTGTATTCCTAACAGGAAAGAAGAAGAAATCATTTATTCACTTATGGTTAATTTATTCACCAGCAAACATCAATGAATCATCAGGAAAAGCCATGTAGACTGTTGTACGGTAAGGATACAATGATGAGCCAGACAAGATTGGAGTCAGAATGTTTTGATGTTGTACCCCATAGTCTTTGAATCCCCCAAGTCATACTAACTTTGCCATTTTCCTTCTTCCTCGAGTTACAAAGTAAGGGGTCTCCTGATCCGCTGAATATTTGCTATTTTGTATATTAATATCCACATGCTGTAGCCCTCTAGGTCCTTATCTCCAACAAAATCAGAGAGAATTCTGAGGCAGGCCTGCTAGGTGTTTCTCTCTTGTGTAGAGATGGGATGAAGCGAATACTGGACCTACCATGTTAATCCCCCCAATCTGAGCCAGAGCAAAGCCATTTTTCAATCCTCATTTCTAAATAGTGTCACATGTGAGGAGTCCCAGGTATTGCTTCGGGACACGAATGTGTAGCCTCATACTCGAGCACATCTCCACTCTGTGACACACTGAATAACGACAATAATCTCACTCCCCTAAATGGAAATTTACAGAACATTTTCACATGTAGTGAAACTTGAGACTTCCCCTTAACCCACAGATATCCGCATCCTCTTCTATAGATGGAGAAGGTGAATCATGTGTGAGGTGTCGAAAGGTCCATAGCTACTAGATGATAACACTTAAATTTAAACCTCCATCTCCTGACTTTGAGTCAGTAGTGTCTCTACTCTCTGATGCTGAATGCTAACTTCTCAGGGATTTTTATTGGACATCAACTTGATTAGTTCTTCTCTTTCTAAGAAGTCTTCCATTTCCAAAACATAAAAATTGTAGGGTTTTGTTTTAGCCACAATCCAATTTTCAACTGTAGGCAGTATAACAGTGGCTGACAGTGGAGATTCAAGCCAGACAAACTGGCATTTGAATCACAGTCTGCTTTCTTCTATATATACCCAGTGTTCTTCTAGCCCAACAAGCTACCATTTCAAAGAACTTCCTTAAACAAAATCCAGGTGACAGTCCTTCCTGATGTCACTGTATGTCCCCTTTTCCAACAAAACTGAAGGTTCTACCATGTTCTTAGACAACACTCAAAACCAGGGAAATCTTGTTTAAATATAACCACTTCACTCCCATCCCCACTGTGGACAGCTATGCAAGACTCTTTGGCCCATATTTTGTCCTCACTTCCCCTACATTTGTCTTGAATGTACATGGCAGAATCTCAAAGTCAAAATAGCATCTCTTTTAGGGTCTCACACACCTAAGAGGAAAGCTGATAAACTGTGATGAATTATTTTACTTTCGTTCAAGATTAGCTCCTGCCACACTCGCCTCATTTCCCTTTCCTCTGTGGGAAGGAAACAGAATCAAGTACCAGAACAGAAAGAATTGTTATTCCCAGGATCATCAAAACATCCCAGGACAAGTTCTCCAGTTGCACCTGCAGGGATAACCACATTCAGTCATGGCAACCAAATGATGCCTTGGAAGACTGTGAACGCCAGTCTTCAGCATAAGGCGACCACTTCCAAGAAACATGGGTCACCCTATTCTTATGCCTTTGTCCATTTCACTCCTCTTTTCTGACCTCACGCCTCAACTCCCATTTCTCCTGCTGTCTTCTATTTATATTTGTGATGATTTGAACTTCTTCCTTCCAAAAATCTTTCTTCCCTCCTTCCTTGCAGAAGCAGTGCCACATGGCACACACAGTTTATGTCTTCCAACGGTTTCCACTTCCTCCACAGGAATGAAGCTCACAGTCTTAATTTCTTAAATCAAGTCTCCTCCCATCCTCCTCCTCAACTTTCACATCCCTGCACTTTACCCTGCCCTCCTCCTCACTCCCTCCTCCACATATCACCATTAGCTGGTACCAGACTGAGCTTGCGAGAACTTTTAATACTTGTTGAATTGAATTGAATGGAATGGAACAGATTGGGAAGAAGACTCCTAGGGAAGGTGGTCAGTTGCTCAGATGCCCTCCCACAAAAGCTCAAACCAGTGTTATAAGGTGCTCTAGAATCTAAAGGTAAATAGGAAGTCACTGTGTTATCAGTGAGCCAATGAGAACTGACCTGAGTCAGCCAGGCAATGGACTTGGTTCAAACACAAATGGCCCACAGTGAAGCCGACCTTTGGATTTCTATACTCATGTTCTTCCTAGGAAAAACAGACTTCCCAAAGACTCCAATGCCACTTTTGTCCAGGTAAAGTAGATGGTACAAACCACAGTAGTATCAACCCAGCCTAGGTGTCTCCAGACTGTTAGGAAATGTGACTCAACATGAATACTCAGCCACCTCCTCCACAAGTGTGGTCCAGGAACCTGGTGTAACCAAAAATAAAGGTATGAAAACTGAAATGGAGTCTAAGTAGAGGGGCTGCTTAACGTCTCCCGCCTTTCTGCAATCTCCATCTATAAAATGGGAATAGTCTTACCAACTTGAGTTTTTGTGATTAAATTTGGAGACAGATACGTCAGGGCTCACCATAATGACCTGCACATGATAATGCTCAATAAATATTAAATGCTCTGATTTTTATTATTCATTTTGTGAGAGGCTCCAGTGGCAAGGAATGTAGGGTAAATGAAGCCCAAGTGAATGTGCTACATAATATAAAGTCCCCCCCTGCCCCAAGACCCCTAGGCCTGGGTCAGGGAGATGGGTGGCCAGGTGAGGGGGCTTGAGGGGGGTGGGGAGAGGTAGCCAAAGCACCACTAGCCCTTGCACCAGGTGCTGCAGTGCTTGTGGTGCCGACAAAGGATTTCTGCACTGCTCACAAAAGTTTCCACCGGGAAGCCCCGAAAGGCCGGGGGTAGAAGGAGAACTGAGGTAAGAAGGCCTGGGGGCGGAACAGGGACGTACCTGCTTTCACTGCACTCCTTCCGCTCCCTCACCCTCAGCCACTTGCGGAGGAGAAAGCGTTTTCTGCGCGGGGAAGCGCTGGGTGTGGAGCAGTTGGACCACGGGGTGTCCTCGTCGCTGGAGGGCGTAATCTCGATGGATGGCAGCTGCAGGAACTCCTTGCCCGGAGCCAGGACTCCGGGCAGTTCCTGGGCCAGCCCGGCCTCCAGGCTCTGCTCCTGCACGTTCTTCATGCGGCGCATCTTGAACCGCCGGCGGCGGAGCGTAGGGGTCGACGAGCTGGACCAGACCGGGCTGCCGTCGGGCACGCCCTGCGGCTCGGGCACCTGCAGGGCGGGCAGCTGGAGGTTCTCCATCATGTTGGCCGCCGGCATGGGTACCCGTCGCCTCTGGCTCCCGGCTCCCTCGGCGCCCTCCGCGTCCTGCTCCCCACCCCTCGCCCGCGGCGCGCTCGGCCTCCCGTTAGGAGACGCTCGCTGTAGCAACTGTAAGCCGGGCCGGTTGCTCTCCCCGAGCGGATCGCCGCGAGGAGCGAGCGTGAGGCACGCGGCTGGCGCGCGGCCGCGGGGAGTCTAACTTTTCCCAGCGCGGGTCCTCCGGGCCGTCGGCGCCCGGCTGACCCTTCCGCCGCGGGAGAGGCGACCCGAGCGCGGCGGGCGCCGCTTGCCAGCCACCCGGCCGCCCTCCTGGGGCTCCCCTCGAGCGCCCGCTTGTTTTTCTTCCGCTGCTCTCCCTCGCTTGCTTGCGTCTGTGCCTTAGCGGGACTCGGCAGCGCGGAGCCCCAGGGGGCAGCTCGGCAAACTCTCAGCGGTTTGCGTCGGCAGACCAGGTTGGGAAGCCGGCTTGGCGCTGCAGGGAGGTAAGAGAGCAAGGAGGAAGAGAAGAGGTAGGAAGGGAGAAGAGGAAGAGAGAGAGAGAGAGAGAGAGGAAGCGAGACTGGATAAAAACAAAAAAGGAGGAGGAGCAGGGGGCTAGGAGGGGGGTGAGGGGAGGCTATCCCTGTCCAGAAAAGGCGTGCACAAGGAGCGACAGCTAGTGTAACTGTACACGGAATCCCTTGGGGAGGGACGCTACCTCCGCGTGTAGGCTGCTCCAATCAGCCTAATGAAATAGGATCACGAACCAAACTTTCTCAAAGCCACAATTGGCCAGGCAGTTGGTATTAGTCTAACTCCCTGCCTTTTCTTTGGGGGGAGGGGTGAATGAATTCAGTCCTTGCCCTCCGAGGCCGGCCAAGATCGAGGGGTGAGAAAAATAACAACAACCCAAAAACTAGGGAACTTTAGAGCTTGATATTTTCACTGAAGAAAGGTGCTTCTTTTGAGTTATTTGGGGTGCAGGTGGCAGCACAGGAAGCCTGGGCATAATCAGAGGGTCACAGCAAAGTTTCTAGAGGCTGCTTCCAAAATGGTAAACTGAGAAGAGAGGACAGATTTCCTGTTGAATAAGCTCAGGACAGCAGACATGACATACCAAGGAAGTACAGACAATGGGGATCTGAGAGACACAGGACAACACAGGACCAGTTGGGGAAAGGAACTGATTTATCCCTATACAATTTCAACAGCCTGTTAATAGCATGGCCCCAACCCAAGCAAAGAATAAAATTAGAAAAGGGTGACACCCAGGAGGCAAAGCATCCTGCAAAGCCTCAGGGAGCTGAGTCTACTGCCTTTATGTACCTGGGGCTGATTCAACTCTGCTTCAACGTACAAGGGGGCACAGACAAGTCACCAAAAGTCTAATTAATGAGTTCAGGTCATGAGACCTAGAGAATCTGTAGCCTGGGTCAGACCTGTAGCATCCCAAGCTATGCTGACCCACTCACTTCCTAGCCTCAGGTACACCCCAAGATACTGGGCTTAACCAACCTGCCTTATTGAAGCAGAAAGCACCTCCAGACTGCATCTAAAACAGCCCAGCCGCTAGAGCAGAGGTGCTATGGCCTGTTCTCCCTCCCAGCCCACTGCCATTTCTCTCTCCAGTAAGTCCTAACTATGAGAACCAAAGTAGAGATAGTACTTTAAAATAGTCCAGGAAAAGCACAAAAGAATGCACCATTAAGTTCAGAATCCAATTCACCTACACTCTACTTCCCTGTGAATCCAATTTTCAGTTGGCGGCTAATGCCCAGTTTCTATGCCAGAAGGAAGTTAATGGGAAGATTTCATAAGCGTTGCAAACCCAAGATAAAAATCACAGGCCTAAAAATCATGAGAACTGACTGTAAGAAAATATGGCCCTGCAGTTCAGCGAGACATGGAGCATGACAGTTGGTCACAGGTCCAGCATGTCCTGCAATGACACCTTGAGAGGAGCTCAAAGCCCAGTGTCACTGCACCACCTGAAAGAGGCCAGGAAACCTGACATGCATTTTGCTTAGTATGGGATGAGGATAAGCCAGACCCCCTGGTAAATGACTCCCGGAACAGCAGTCTCATCTTATTTCCGATTCTTCTCTACATCCTGGGTGGTTTGGTATCATTCTATTTT
Organism: Galemys pyrenaicus; assembly: GCA_019455555.1. NCBI lineage: Eukaryota > Metazoa > Chordata > Mammalia > Eulipotyphla > Talpidae > Galemys > Galemys pyrenaicus. Next base: position 6,977,586 of record JAGFMF010011443.1, on the reverse strand, counting down.
AACTCCTGGATGTGGCATGGAAAGGAGAAACCCCTTTCCATCAGGTGGCAGGTCTGGCAAGGAGCAGGACACTTCTTCCGGGCCTGGGGCACGCTGAGGCGGCTGGGATGTAACACCCATTTGCAGGATCCAGCACTAAGCCAAGGCACCAGAGAGGCTCAGTGTCTTGAATTTCTTCCAGGAACAGCATTGTGCAGCAAGCTGATAACTACTCAGTTCAGGACACCTATCTGTTGAGGGGCTGCTGAAGTAGGAGCCTGAGGTCTCAGGTATTTAAAGGGGGAGAAGGGAAATTGGGACAGGACCATCACTTGAAGGCACAAGACAGGGGCCAAAGAGTACAATGGGAATTTGGGGGACAGGAGGTTCCCAAGGGGAGCAACTCCTCCCCCTTCAAGTTTTCCTGAGCATTCTGATTTAAATGTGAACCTCTTTAAAAGAGAAGAGTCACCAGCCCCCTCTGCCCACATACTTCAGCCCCTTTTTCCGCCTACAGTAGATCCAGGATTTAAAATGTGAAATCCTTTGAGATCTAATTTAAGCCTTGGGCACAGCAGTAGTTGAGCATGATCATTTACATTTCACCTGGCCTGAGGGAAAAACCTCTTCCAAACTTAATCTGAGATGGTTTTTCCTGTGGTTGAGAAGCAGTTACCTGGGTACCTTGACAGTCACTGTTCTTGTTCCTTGTTCACTTTGCCCATGGTCCCTCTTCAAGCCATAACCTTCCCATCCATTACAATCTGTGGAACACATCCCCCGCCCCCTCTGCTGTTTCTGTTTCCTTCTCACTATGGCACCATCAAGGAAGGTCATAAATGTGACACAGCTTTGAAAAATATAATGTCCTGCCAGCTCCAGCCGCCACTACTATTAAGACATGTTCACTGAGGGAACCCCGTTTCTCCTTTGATTCTTTCAGGTAATCCTGTGTGTTTTGTTTATAGTCTTTTAAGAGTGCTTCATATATAATACTTCATCATCCCCAGTCACCCTAGTGCTGAGGTAGAACAGATGTTATTACCCTCATTTTATAATTGATTAGAATGAGACACAGTTATTTACCCAAGGTCACAGGTAAATACCAATCCCCAATCAATGCCAAAGCAGGCCTGGAACCCAGGTCTTCTGAAGCCAGTTCAAGGTCACCAAGTCTCTCAAATGTATCAGCTCTGGGACGCCTGTGGCATCCACATTTTACCAGCACTGATTTTAGCTGGGTCTGTCACGAAATGGTATGTAGCAATTCCATCCCATCAGTTATTTTACTTGTGGGGAAATGAAAGTGCAAAACTTTAAAAAAACAATTTCCCGAAGGAGCTACGGAGGTGGGTGGGGGGGTCAGGATCTTGCATTTCCACAACCCTACCTGCTTCAGACTCTCAGTCACTGAATGTCTTTTGAAATCTCCCCTTCCCCATTCATCTCCCACATTTGGCACCCAGCTGACTCCAAGGTTCTCTGGGAAACTGACCTGGCCCCCAGACAGGTGTCAGCCAGAACAACCTGGCCACCCCTTCCCCCCGCCAGGCAACCAGACTTCTGCCTTGAAATGAAAGGAGCTCATATTACCAAGCAACTGTTGTTTATTCTCAGCTGCTCAGGCTCCCTTTTCCTACAGACACAAGACACCCAACACCTGTCTATTACTTCTGGAGACCTATAAACGACACCGTCTATTATTCAATAGAAACTTCCAAGAGGACATGTAAGTGAAAAATAGCAGCTGTGAAGCTAGATTTCTCCTGGGTGCACATCCAAGTGAGTGTGTGGTGGCGGAGCAGGCGCCCAATGACCCACCATCCCACCTGTCCCAGGGATGCCAAGGGCAGGCAGACAGGAGTGTCCCCTTCCACACTACCACACAACACTGACAGCGCCCGTGCCCAAGGTGGGTTAGGCCGAGTCTCTCTCCCGCAAGACACTCAGAATGGCCAACCCCAAGGGCAGGCCCACATACAAGGAAAAGAAGCAGGCGGTGGGCCAGGCAGGCATGAAGTGGTCTTTGGCAATGAGGGAAGCTGGATATACTGATAGAAATGTGAAGGAGGTCGTGAGGGCACTGTCATTCATTATCTGTCACCAGATGAAAAATGAAGGTTGGCCAGAGATACTCTCTAGCTACCCTGTTGAGAGCAATGGAAAATGAATGTACAGAGCTCAGGGTGGGAGACTGAGGTTAGATGATAAACATTTCCAGAGAGTGAATCCCATTAAGGACTGGAATGTGTGACCAAAGACAGACAGAGTGGCTTTTTGTGCATATCTTTGAAGGTAACTGGACCCTAGTTAGAGGCAGTGAGAGGAGAGTGATTCTCTCTTAAAAGCCCAATCCCTACCCTACTATTGTGGTCTGTAAGGCTAAGATTCTCTTAAAAAAATTAAAAGCAATTCACTTATGCCTATAACAAAGTCCATCTGAACTGGCACATTGCTGATCTCAGGTTGTTGTTGTTTTTAAAGATTTATTTTTGTGTATAAGAACTGGGGTACAGGCCAGAGGTGGGAGGGGTGAGAACATTCACTAGAGACAGAGTGGGGAGCAGAACAGGTGGATCCACTGAAATACGCTACTGAGGAGAGCAGCGGGTGAGACAGGAGAGGTCTGTGGGTCAGCTCCCTGGTCTGGGATCAAACTCAGGCTGCTACGGTGATAGCGCTGAGACTAACCCCTAGGCCACCAGGGAGGCCCTGGTCCCAAGTATTTTGATTACTAGATACTAAACACCTTTATGAAACCCACAAAAAACTTTTATATTGATACAGGGCAGGGTGAGGGGCACCCCAAAGTCCCTAAACCTTGCCGCTCTGAGTAGATTCTGCCATTCGTTGCATCAAGACAAAACAAATTCTAATGCCTAAGACCTTTAATGGAAAGGAATTTTAATACAGTTGTTGTGCAACAAAGAGAAGGGCAAGAATATAGTTTCCTAGTCAAGCACCTGGTGTTACTCATCCCCTCGTGGGTAAATGCCCAGCCAAACAGGGTTGGCCCAAAGCAGGGCTGCTGAGGCCCAAAAGCCTGCCACAAGTCTAAGGCATCTCCTGGTACGGACCTATAGGAAAGGGTCAGAAACAGCCAGACAACTCTGGAAGTACAAGAGCAAAATCAAACTCAAAAGCTTCCATTGTTCACCAACCCATGGGTATCTTACCCACATCTATTTCAACAAATCCAGGATCAAAAAACAAGTGTAGCTTTTTCACATGTTTCTCTGCTCTATATGCCTCCTCCAAGACTCCTTCTTGCTCCCTATCTTTCATTCTTCCTTCTTCATTCTCCTTGTTAGATTCTCCTCCTCCCTGCTCAGCTCCCTCCCTTGGGGTGGGGCAGGGAACCTGGACCCTCCCTTTTCCTGGGGACCACCCTGTTATAATATCTTGCAAGGTGTAGTAGAAATGCAGGGCCCAGCTAAAGTGATGGTGGGGTGTGGAATCCCTTGGGGAGCAGTGGATAAGAGAAAGAATTGGAGAGAGTAAGCTCCACATCCTTCCTATGGTATCTCTTTCCTGGTCCTTTCGCTAATCCCTACCTCATTTCCCCATGGGAGAGCCAGCTACTGCTCAAGTCAGAGGAAACACACACTGATCTGTGAGGCTAGGGGAGAGTGCAGGATGCTGGCTAAATACAGTTGAAATAAAACCACAGCCAACTACCCACCCCAGCTTCTTCTTTCAAAGAAAATGAAGCAAAAGCCTTGAAATTTCAAGTATCTCAGTTTTCTGAGGACCGGATTGGCAAGGTGCAAGCTCCGCTGAGTGCTTCCGCTAGCTGCTGGCAAGGGCCAGGGTGAGCAATGACGTTGGCGCAGGTGGGCTGTCTCCAGATAAGCCTCCCTGCTTTCATTGCTTATCAAAAGGCTTAGAAGTCAAGAATGCTTAACACAACATTTGGTTGTCTCTGTTTTTGACACTGGGATAGCAAGGCACAGAGAGACATCATTTATTTCTTATCTTCTGAGTCTTACAAGGACACTCTTTATGCAGAGCAGGTCTGGAGAAGGTTTCCAGAGGTCACTTTGCCACCCATTCCAGCACAGATAAGTGGCATGCTCTGTGTATTCTTATTTTTTAAGATTTATTTATTTGTGCATCAAAGAGCTAAGGTACAGGCCAGAGTTGTGGGAGGTGAGAGGATTCACCAGAGACAGAGTGGGGAGCAGAACAGGCAGATAAACTGAAATACACTGCTGAGGGGAGCAGCGGGCGAGGCAGGAGAGGTCTTCTGAGCCATGTGGGTCCCCACACTGGCCTGGGATTGAACTCGCGCTGCTGTACTAAGGATGTTTCACAGTGTAGCATTCAACCTGCTGGGCCACCAGGGAGGCCCTCTGTGTATTCTGCTGCATTCCTTCAGAGAATTATCAAAGGCCAAGGCACTAACCTTAGTGATCTAGCGCTTTACCTTAGAGGCATGCTGTCTGAGCTTCAGACCCTCTCCCAAACCCTCCTACTAGCTGGTTGATTTAGAGAAATGTCATTTAACTTCTCTATGTCTCAGTTTCCTCATCTGTAAGATCAAGACAAAGTCTTCCTGGCCTCCCTAGTGGTGCAAGAGGTTGAGCACCACACTGTGGGGCTTCCACAGCCACTGCAGCACAAGTTCAATCCCTGGCCAGGGAGGAGACCCACATGGCACAGCAGACCTCTCCTGCCTTGCCTGCTGCTCCCCTCAGCAGTGTTTCAGTCTATCTGCTTGTTCTGTTCCCCACTCTGTCTCTGGTGAGTCTTCTTACACACACCCACACACACAAACACACATACACACACATACCCATACCTCTGGCCTGTACTCCAGCTCTTGTATGCATAAATTAAAAAAAAAAAAAAGAGTGTCTCCCTCCTGGGTTTGTTTTGAGTCCTTGGCACATAGGAAATGCTCTATAAATGTTAGCACTCCTTAGAGCTAATTAAGTCTCCTTTATAATACCCTTGTTAGGAAAAGGACTATGCAGGCTGATTTTCAATTCAGTTTAATTCTACGAGGAGTTGTTAAGCTGAACACCATGTGAGGCTCCTTACTAAGTGCTGGGAATACAGCAAGACAACTAAGATGTGGTTTGTGCATTGGAGCACATGTCTGTCTAGCAAGGCAGAATCATTAAGTGTAAAACATAAGGGCCAATAAGGTGTGAGGGGAAAGAGCAATAAACTTTAACTAGAGGCAAAAAGGTTGGTCTTGGCAGGCCCTATGAAGGATTTGGCATTTAAGACTTAGAGATGAATTTCAGTAGAAAAGAAGAATGGGATATTCTGGAATAAAGGGACAGGTTGCATAAAAGCATCACAGAATAAAAACTCCTGGAGAGATTTGAAAATAGGGGGAAACTCAGGGCCTAATGGAATGCTATAATAGGAGATGAGGCTGGATATAAACTGTGATGAGTGTTGAAAGTTTAAATTTTATCTTTAAATAAAAACATATTATTCGAGATGGGTGTGTGTGTGATATTGTCGATTTGTATTTAAGGACTATCAATTCAGGTGACAGTGTGAAATATGTATCGAGGTAGCAAAAGATGGGCCACAGAGAGAACAGTTAGGAGACTGTCATTCAACCTCTCTGTATGATTGGAATATGGACTATAGGCATGGCAAACAGCTCAGACCAGGGTTGGAGAAACTGGCATGGGACAGCAGAAAAAGACTGGCAGTGAGCAAGGAAAAGGAAAGTCCAATGAAGATGTTCTCAGAGAAACAGACTGATGAAAACCAAGAATGAGTGATGATTCAAAGTCAAGGAAGGAGAGAAGCCATGTCTATTGAATGACTACTGCAGGCTGGTGCTTCACATACACACACAAACTAAGTGTTTCACACACAACATCCATCACACTCTCAGCAACCCTGAGAAATAGATACCAAAAGCTCCATTTTAGGATGATGAAGATTTTACAAAGTGACTTGCCCAAGTTCTCACATTCAGTAAGTGGAAGATGATGATGAACACACTTTCAACTAGACTCTTTAAAAACTCATATTTTGTTTTTCACTTATATTACATTTTCAGTGAGGTAAATGATGCCAAATGTAATGATGTCAGGCAGGAGGAAGGCTGAGATCATCCCATTAGATTTTGTGATTAGGTGCTTAAATGACCTTGAGACAACAACTTCCATAGATGGCAAGAGGAGAAATGTGGTTGCTACAGGTTAAAGCGTGAGGAGGAAATGAATAAATGGAGCTGTAAGATAATACTGCCTTTTTTCCAGAAACAGGCAGTGAAAGAAATGAGACTGTATTTATTGAGCATCTACAATGTATTAAACAGTAGGACCTGGAGTTAGATTATGAAAAATAACACATATATTTGTGTGTGTGTGTGAGAGAGAGAGAGAGAGAGAGAGAGATTTAGAGAAAGAGAATAGAATTAGGTATTTTTCTTCTTTTAATTTGTATGTATGTGTTATTAGCGATTGAAGTTATGTTTCAGAAGAACAAAATGTGCAGTGTGATTATGCCATTTAAAATGGAGTTCTGCCTATATCTGCTAAGAAAATTGTAGCTTGGTGGTATGCACCTGGTAATCTAGTAAATCAATCAAAAAGTATTTAATATGCCCAGACTGCAAGTACACCATGATTCTTGGTACTGTAGTGTTTGCTTCGGCAGCACATATACTAAAATTGGAACGATTCTTGGTACTGTAAAAGATTTATGAAAAGTTTCATAAAACCATTTATTTACTACTAAAAATAATTTTTTAATGCCTGTCAGAGATGGCCCTGGCCTCTATTGCTTCAAACGGGGGCTAGAGGTGGGAGCAGAAAAACTATCCAAAAAGTACAATTTGGTAAGAAAATCCCCTTCAACAGAAACATGCAGTGTGAATTCGGGGAAGGGAAATCTCAATCCAGAGATTTCAGAAGAAACAAAGGAAAGAGATAGTAGCTATTCAAGGTTAAAGGTTAGAAGAGGGGCTAGCAGAGCAGTTTTCCGGGTAGACCAATGGGGTCATGTTCCCAGGCAGGGGGGACCCCAAGTGCAAAGGCGCTGAGGTAAAAGAGAGCCTGGTATATTCTTGGATTTAGCAAAAAAACAAAAAACAAACCAGCTTGAGGGGATCATAATGTTCAGCTGGGTGAAAGAGATCTATACATCTGCCTTCATTTGCTCCTTCCACTTAATTTAGCACGCATGCAGTGTTCCAGATGCCACAAAACAGGGCTGCACAAGATCAAGACTATGCCCTGCAGGAGTTTACATCCTGGTGATCACGGAAGTCCAGATTGGTAGATCAGAGATTCTGAAGCTCTAGTGCAACCATTTCTTTAGCTCCACAGTTTGTTCTGTTTTAGAGAATAGAAATACGTGGTTCTGGGAGGTTACAGACTTTTACTAAAGTCATCTATCAAAAGGGGGAAAGTCACAGAAGATAACGGGGTTTTGCAAACAAAGACCAAGACTCTAGTTGAAGCTCAAATGCTAGTAGAGAAGACTCCAAGGCTCTAGGAAATGATTAAAGAGCTAAAGCAACTACCTAAGACTTTTAATTTGACAGAATCTCAGGTTGTTCCACCTCCCTCAAATGAGAAAAGTTGCCATTTTTACAGACAAACTGGAATCCAGAAAGGTAGAGGTGCTCTAAGCCACGTGCTCCAAATTGCTTCCAGGGCTGAGCAGAGTTGTGGTTACTTATTACCCTGAGATCTAATGCTGAAATAATAAAAATGCCTACTTTGTTTGGATGGCCCGCTGGCATGTGTGTCTGCAAGTAACAGGGGGATATTAGCCTTTACTTACATTTCAAAGACCAAAAAATGGAATTGATTTGCTCTGAGTCTAGTAGAACGAGCTCAAGAAGGCTGGGCTCGACGGAAGACTTTGAGGGCTAGCCACTATAATCCAGCTCTGGCAACTGTTCCCACTGCACCAAGTTGTTTATTTTTCTGCAAGGAATGTGTATGGAGGGAGTAACTGTAAATAATTCACTCCTGTGAAAGTCTGCATTTGGCAAAATTAGCTTAATGAGAGTCAGACTGTGGGACATAACCACTTTTCAAGAATCATCCCTGTGATTCTGCCCCAGGGCTGTCCCCAGTCACAAGAGCGCCAGTTCTTGCCTCCCCCTGTTCTAGAGGCTGAGACTCAAGACCACCGGCCTCAGTCAGTGACTCCATGGTATTTTAAATACCTTGAAAATGGAATTTGGAGATTGGTTCTACTAGTTGATTTCCAAAGTCTCTACGGTAGCTCTAGTGTATGAACCAGAAAGATCTCTTTTCCTCTAAGCAATCCTAGTGTATGAAAAGACAGACAATAAAAATGTGTAAGTTGGAATGATCCTTCATATAACAGAAATCATTGGTTTTACAAAAGGAGTCATTAATATAGATTACTTCTTGGTATCTATGAACATTTGTATTCAGTTAACCGACTTGAATGAGGTGCATGCCATGAGGAAGTCACCTGCTGAATAACTTAGAATGTCCAAATGAGCATGAAACATATCACCACAAGTAGAATGACCTTGTTTCTCCAAGATTCCAGAAAGAGAAAGGACTCTTTCCTTACCCATTCCCTGGATGTAAACGGGTCCTTTGAAAGACCATCATAACTGACAGGGAAAAAAGATGTAAAAGCAAAATTTTATGTATAGAATAAAGATTAGATATTTAGTCCAATGTCCTTCTTCCACTCTGTTTTACCCAGATTCACAGATAAGAAACGAGGTACTGGCAAGCTAAATCTTGGATCAAGGTCATAAGACTGGAATTGAAACTGCTTTCCTTAAATCAAACCTCTTCAGGTTAAATTCAGCTTTACTTTCAGTGTTATTTTGTAGGTATTACTTGCACCTCCATTATAATAATTAAATAATTAAAAAACAAATTACACTAAAAAGCCCAAAGACACTGTCTACGTGCATCGAATTCCTCATCAAGCCCACACAGCAAGAAGTTAATCAACCCTAAATATCTTTCTAGAACTAATCCCAACATGTGAACGTTAGATTTGCACGAAAGATATAATGGAGTAATTATTTGCTTTTGCAAAGGCCTTTTTGCTTTACACCAAAAGTAGTTCCTTTTTGTGGGAAATCCCCCTGATATAGTTTAATTTACAAATATTACTTGAATGTTGCAGAACTTTAGCAAAAAACTACTTAATAAAAATATCTGTAAATAATCAACTTTTACACTCAGACCCTTTCAGTTCAGTGCAAATATAGGACAACGAAGACTTAACCAGAATGAAGAATCTGCCTAAGTCAGGCACTGGCTAGAAAGTTTGCAATGTACTAAAAATGTTCAGACTCACGTATGATTTTTTTGGGCCAGGGGCTGCAGTTTCTCATTTAAGTTACATAACAATCCTATGAGTTAAGTGTGATTTTCCCCATCTTAGAGGTAGCAAACTGAGGGAGGCCTAGAAAGAATAAGAACTTTTGGCGTCAGCTTGTGGTCTGACTCAAAACCAGGTATTCTAACTCCAAAGCCACTGTTTTTCCCATTCCACTGTGTTACTCTATTTAACTTCCTAGAAAAAATATTTTTCCAGCTGCCATTCAAACTGGCTCTCTGTCTTTCTGTGATTTGCAATTTGGTACACATATTAAATTTTGGGATGGTGCAAATGGATACATTTTTAATTCAGTTTAATTCAGCTAGTTTTTATTTGTTCCCAAATAAAACATACCACCAAGTTAATACTGATGTCTCTGGAATTCCTATTGAATTCTAAGTATATTTTAAAAGACATACAACTAAGAACTCAGCAGAACTCACTTGCTAGAAATACTGGCAAAAATTACTACGCATGGCCTGTTCAGGACACTTAAGTTGTTTCTCATTTCTGATAAAGTCTTGCAGCTCTGCTTTCTAACTTGTATGCCACAGTCTCTAAAACCGCTTACCTGTTACGTGTTCTACCTGTAGCTCTGAGGTGGGTCAGCAGGGCTCTGTGCAGGCTGGGCCCTGGAGGCTGCTTTACTGATGCTGGTCTGTACCCACAGGGCCTTCACGCACACAAGGAGGAAGCCACTGGCCTCTTACATACAGGGCGGCCGAAGCATCACAGAGCTGGTTTGCTTAAATGAAGCTGGTCATCATCCCCTGCTGAAATGGGGCCCAATAAACACTGACAGATCTTAAAAATTAGCTTCTCTGTGGTCTTTAGGTCCTCGTTAAGTTTCCACATTAATGTTTCCAGGATGTAGTAAGGCGATGACTTAAATCTTGCTGGCCAGGGCAAAGTCTCCAATCTTGAAGACTTGGTCATATGATTGCATTCTCTGTGTAAGTTTGCCTCCAGCAATATGGACCTTGGAACCAGAACATTAGGTGCCCTCTGACCTGCATAAAATCTCCCAAGCTTAACTCACAGAACCACCAGCCTGCACTCATTGGTCCTGCTGTCCTTCCAGCAGAATCCCGCTAGGGTACTGAAAATCTAGGTTATATCTCTACCTCTTCCTCACTCTCCCCTTGTCACTCCTTTTTCTCCTCACACAAACTACATTGTTAGAGATCCCAGACACTGTTAATTCAAAAACAAATGTTGAACTCCTCAGTGGAGGAGTTCAAGCAGAGCCTAAACCTATAGGGGCTCTGCTTTGGGCGTCATATTGAGGCTGAGCCCAGAGGACCTCAGAGGACTCTTGCCAGTTTAAGGTTCCATGGTGTTCCATTGCAGTGCCAAGCCTCTGCAGCAAGTCCCTACCTACACTTGCTCTTCTGCTTGTATACTTATGACTTCGCTTTCTTTTCTCCTTTGAAAATGTCCTCGATATTCATTTAAATCAGTGCTTACTAGTATAAAGAGAAAAATAACCCTGGGTACACTTTACTCATACTGCTTTTCAACACAATGTTTTCCATCTTGTGTCATAATTATTGATGGTACTTTCTACCTCCCTTCAGAGTATATCTGCATCAAGGCCAGATTTATCTTTGGTTGAGGTCCCATTCATCTTTGTCATCCTGTGCTGAATCACAGCCCCGCACAGTGTATAAGTTCAGTAAAGAGCTTTGGATATAGAAATGACCAGTCGGGCAGTTTGAGGAGGCACCCAGAGGGATGAATTTTCCAGCCTCAAGCTCTCTGTAGATTGGTCCTCTCTACAATGCCCTTCTGGAGAGACAAGACTAAAGAACGAACATCTTCTGCCTTGGCCCTGAGGTCGCTCTAGGGACAGCTCTGACTGTGGTCATAACTGTGCCTGGATTACCATGTTACGTTGGCCTACATTACAAAGAAGTCTCAGGAGATGCCACCTGGGCCTATAACGCTCTTTGCCCAGAACATTCATTCCTGATTAACTCAAAGCTCAGGTTTCGTAGGTAAGAGTGTTTTTGAACTATGGATCTTTGGGGAGCAATTAAAGGAAGGAATAAGAAAGCACTTGGAAATAGCTGATTATCAACTCTTAAGAAAACATTCCGAATTGGAGTTTAATCTATCCTCTTTCTGTTTGAAAGTGAGGGCCTCAGCTTCACCATTCCTGAGTGAAGGGATTTTATCCTAGTTCTTCCAAGGCTCTTCAGACAGGCCAGTCTCACAACCTGTCCTCAGGAAAGCCAGGCTGACTTGAGTTCTGTTCCTATCCACACTCCAGAAAACCACCCACATCATGTCTGCCAATCCTGACCATAAAGCCAACACTAAGCCATCACTAATTCCCCCTAAATGTCTGTTTATCCATTTGTGTTTCAAAGTGGAAAAACACCTTAGAGGAAGCCAACCCCCACATCTTATGGATAAAGAAGTAGATTCAAAGAATGCCTGTTCTGCTGGTTGAGTTTGTTAGCCTGCTTGCTGTGCTACAAAGATGAAGTTACTCCATGCATTAAAGAGTTAAATCCAGAAACACATTACCATGTACTTAAAAAAAGAAAAAAAAAAAACTTTACTGGAAGAACAGTTATAGATTTACTGACTTTGCCCCCTTTGTAAAAAAGTGCAACTGTTTCAACCTTCCTGTTACTGTTTCACTAACAGCACCCTCTCATGGCTGACCTCAGGACTACAGCACATTGTCAAAATCACTTGTTTTTCATTTGATTGACAGTAAATACCTTAAATAGGGTAAGTGTTTGGTCCAGGTTTTGAAAATATTTGTTTGTTGAGGGAAACTGTTACAAAGAACAACTTCAATGCATACATTCTACAAGGAAGGTGGGAAGAGAATTTTATTTAAATTAAATCAATACAACCACAACTAGCACACACTGTGAAATCTGGCACCATCTCCATGATTCCTTAAGTCAAGTCAAGGAACTGGTTTTCATGCCCATTTTCAAATGAGAAAAACTGAGGCTTGGAAAGGTCACCTAAAGGCACACAGCTAACCAGCATCTGGAATGGGATTCAAATTGGACAAACTGATGCCAGAATCTATGTTTTCCCCTTTAAGTTTCCCCTCTCCTCTAATGTGGAATGATCTCTGCCTTTAAGGGGAGCACCTCGGTCCAAAGCTGATACACATTCCAAATATATTCAGCTTGTAATACTCATTCCTTCACGTATGGGAGGCAGCTTCGCAAAGTGCTTAACTGCAAGGGTTCTGGAATTAGAATCTCCATAGATCCACCATGCATTGATACTTATTCATGTCTCAGCTAATCGATGTGAGAAATCAGATTGATAATCACAGTGCCTATCTCATGGGCTTGCTATGAGAGATAAGACAATACACACAAAGCACTTCACACAATCCCTAGCACAAAGTAATGCTAAGAGTCCATGGTTGTATTATTTTCTTGTCTGCAGTTGTGTGTAAGTGTCACATATTCATCACTGGTAACAAGCTACCTCAGGCAGCAAAGGATGTCTGGTTGCACCCACACACAGTACACAAACCACCAACCACTATCAAATCCACTTTATCCACACAGGGTCATAAAAGCTGCATGGATGATATCCATTTCTCATTTCTATGGATCCCCACACCACAGTAAAAAAAAAAAAATGGATAAAAATAGATTAAGTGTTTGGTCCACTTTATAGCTTAAAATGCAGGTTTGTTTATTTTAAGGCCTGCACAGAAGAGAGGAAAGAGCTAATGTTGGTACAATTATGATAATTATCGCTATTACTATTACTAGCATGAATAGGATTCTCAGGTTTTCAGCATCTCAGATTTCCATACCTCCCTTTTCTAAGGGAGCCAGCAAATGCCTCATTGCTTCCTTACAATGGAAATGGTTTTGCCATTCAGTTATCATCTCCATCACACTCAATAGAAGTTAAAAGATGGCATTTGGGTTTTCTATTCAAGTGAGTGATCTTTTTGTATCTTTCTTTACAGGAGAAGGAACTGGTAAAGCTAATGCAATATACTGTAACTAATGCCATGGAAATGGCCAAAGCACAACCACCCTAATTCACTTTGAAGGCTAACTGTATTCAGAATGCCAGGTTTTATATTAAGCTATATATTACAGTAAAATCAGCTTCAGGGGAAAATCCTCCTTGAACCACAGATAAACCATTTTTATTTCTCAAGCTTTCAAGAGCCTGGTGCAAGAGAAAAGAGCCCAAACAAACCTCAATAATAAGCTACCAATTAAATCCTTGGCTGAGTGGCAGCCCTGGCCAATGTGTGGATTTTGCACACAGGCTGTGTACATGTGCTGATGTCTGGGACCCTCGTGGGCATCATGGGGACTGTTTGACTAGGTAACACAAAGAGCAAGTCTCAAAGTCACTATTCTGCCATTGAAGCACAGGGGCCCCAGTCAGTGATTACTAAGCAACTAATAAGAAAGAATCTCACTCATCATGTGAGTTCTGCAGCTTTTCAGAGAGGAACCACTAGCTGGCAGCCCCATGTTTCCATGTGCTTAATGGAATATTAAATTCATCCCTAAATCCCAAAAGACAAAATCGGATGTGCAAATGGTCCCTGAGGCCCCTTGTGCAAGTTCTCAGTGGCACCCTCTTTCCCATAGTGACATCTCCTGGTGTGTGTTTATCAGACATGTTACCCCAGCACTGCCATTAGTGGGATAAAAGATCACATTATTGCAGGCAAAATCAAAGCAGAGTGCCCAGATTGCTTGCATCTGGGTACAATATACTTTGCTGTATTTCTCAGAGAGAAGAGAATGAAGTGGGGGAGGGGGGCATGGGGTTGATACTAAAAAAAGTATGAAGTGTAACTTTTTTCCTTTCTTGCTTTGGAAGCCATGTGTAGCAGTCCTTGGAAGAAAGCCCATTGCCCAGGGCTAGGTGAGCTCAGGGAGAATTGTGTTAGAATCTATCACACATGCCAGGCAGGAACTAGTCAAGCTTTACAAGGGTCTGTCTCAAAACAGTACTTACAAGGTAATGAAGAAAGTGGATGTGGGTCTTTGGGTGTCTTGTCTTAAAAAATGAAGTCAGACAAGGTTATGCGGAAAATTGTATACTTGGAGACAGGGGCTTTATATAACAGCAAAAAAGTTTTTGGAAAGTAACACAGAAAAATACAATTAGAGCTATAAGTTAATAACACCTTTTGAACTAACAGTCCTACTCCTAGGAATTTAATGGTGTGGATGAACAGGGGTTTGAGAGGAAGGCTGATCTCATAATAATTTCTAGTCTATATTCACTGGCTATATGACTAGCAAGTTATTTACTTCTAGGTTCATTTCTTTCTGTGCAAAAGAGGAGAAATACACACTTCCTGGGGTGTGAAAATTAAGTGAAACACTATAAGTAAAATACCAGGTACATGCTAGACATCAACAAATTGCTTTAGGTTTTGTTTCTTTTTTGAACAGTAACAATAATATGTATTTCTTAAGTAAAAGAGAATGCTTACTTCAAAGGGAAAAGTTGGCAAGAAGCAAAATATCAAACAATAGGATATTGAAGGAAATCCTGGTATTTCTACTTAAAGGAGAAATGCAACTATTTCGAAATTTAAACATAAATCTATATATTTAAATTGTTTGAGGGTTTTAAAAATATTTTTGTATATATTTACTGGAAGTGGAATAAAATTCTACATACACTAAAATCACAACATTATGTGTGTAAAACTTTATGAAGTGCAATCATTATAGATTTCAGTTGCTCATAATGATTGTTTTTAAGATAATAAAATAGGGCCTCCCTGGTGGCACAGCAGGTTGAGCACCACACTGTGAAGCATCCACGGCACAGCAGCGCGAGTTAGATTCCCAGCCAGGGAGGGGACCCACATGGTGCAGCAGACCTCTCCTGCCTCACCTGCTGCTCCCCTCAGCAGTGTTTTTCAGTTACTCTGCCTGTTCTGTTCCCAACTCTGTCTCTGGTGAATCCTCTCACCTTCCATGACTCTGGCCTATACTCCAGCTCTTGTATACATAAATAAGTAAATCTTTAAAAAAAAAAAAACAAAATAATGAAATAGCTCTTATCTAAAAATGTCAAAATTAAATTCACTTTAAATTTAAATGAAAAAGATTAAGGATATGAAGATGTTCTCTATGTATTTCTGAGTCTCAGGAAATATAACCTAAGCCAGTAACACCAAACACACATGTGCACATTCAAGTCTAAAGTGTAACAGATCAGTTTCAGTGCTGATGGTATGATTTCTAGAGATCTACTAACTGGTATTGTTAAAAAAATTTTTTAAATCTTCTTGTTTATGTTATTATTAGGTACCTGTCATAGATATCTGTTATGGCTTCTAGGTGCCAGGTACCGTACTAGGTAATAAATCTGTAAGTATTCTGCCCTCTCTGAGCACATAACCTACTAAAGGAGATAAGTTATTCAAATATTTAAACACAAGGCAGTGGGAAGTGTCACAGGAGATACACACACTTTAGGAACTGCATCCATTATGTCAATAAACCATAGGCAGATGAAAGTAAAAATGTGAGTTACAGGTAAAAAAAAATCAAAACTTGCCTAGAAGCCATTCAGCAAGTACAGAGTTGGGGAAACTTAACTCGTGTTTTCTAGCAAGTACTTGGATTTCCTCTCTGCATCACGACTTCTCCCCACATTATAGGAATCTTTGTCAGCATCTCCTGGTCCTTCCTCAAATCCTGAGCATCAGCCTGGGATGTCCCAGCCTTGAAGAAGAGGATATGGTCACACTGCTTTTCATGGACGTAGGATATGACTGTGCCTCCCAGCTCGAACAGACACCAGCAGCATCCAGGGTTCCTAAAGTGGGTAGGGAACTGGGGAGTCCAGAGACTGGAATCCCTGGCAGTCTTAAAGCACCTCAGGGACATCTGAAAACAGCTGATTTCACTTTAAAATGTGTGTTTCTGTTCTGTCTCAACAGGAAGCTGGTGCAAAGAAGTCTTCTTAGACCTTTGTCTTCCTCTCTTCTACACCAGCCTGACTTCATTCTGTTTCCTCCTCCATCTCTCCCTTTTTTCCTTTTCTCAGCAAGCTATCTATCTCCCTCTCCCTCCTTTTCCCCAAATCTGCTTTTATCAACTCCCTTTTTTAAAAAAAAAGATTTACTTATTTATGCATACAAGGACTGGTATGTAGGCCAGAGGTGTGTGGGGGGGTGAGAGGACCCACCAGAGACAGAGTGGGGAGCAGAACAGACAGATCAAGTGAAACACACTGCTGAGAGGAGCAGCGGGCGAGGCAGGAGAGGTCTGCTGTGCCATGTGGGTCAGCTCTCTGGCCGGGGATCGAACTCGTGCTACAGTTGTTGTGGACGCTGCATAGTGTAGTGCTTAACCCCTTACATTACCAAGGAGGCCTCTCAACTTCCTTTTATTTGTACCTAAGTTTCCATCCTGCAAATCCTGACAGTCTGGTTCCTGCTCTCATAGCCTTGACCCTCCCACTTCAGTCTGAGCTTGTTAGCATCAGAGATGTTCAGTCGGGGGTCAAGGGGGCAGCATGGACATGGAGAACCCACTTCTAAAATCTAATGCTGTAACTCAATAGTTCTAACTCCAGCACAGTTCAAGCTAATTGGAGCTCAGCAACAACAAGTCACGTACACGTTATTGACCACAAAAAGAAAGTGGAGAAAGAGCAGTCTTTTTGGAGAAAGAAGATCATAAACATTCAAAAGTCTCTAACTTTTGCTGTTGGTGGGGGTTTTGTGTTGTTAGTTTAAGCTGTGTGAACTATATTTTCAAGCATGCAAATCACTCAAGGCTTCCAAGTCACCAACGCCGAAGGCCGCAATAAGGTCTCCTCACAGGTACATGTTGACAGGGAGCCATGTCAGCTACAGGCAAAGGCCCTCGAGTTGCAAGCCAGTAGATCTCGTGTGTCTGCCAGTAGTAATTAGGCCTTGTTAGCCATAACTGAGCACCAAGGAGGCCCAGACAATGGGTATATTTCATGAACTGAAGACAAACAATTGACAATAATAATCTCATTCTCAGAAACTCCTGTCCAGGTATCATGGTAGGGCAGGGCAGACAAAACAGACAGAACCAGCTGGACATTCAGCAGTGTCAAGAGAGACAGAATAGGGGATTTCAGGGGTCCAATGGGACAGGAGACACAGGTATCAAAATAAAACCTACCTCTGTGTAGCCCTTTGTAATTTAAACATTCCACTTAAACAAGTTACCACACCCAAATAAAGGAAGCAGGAGAGCTATAATGTCACTTTTTGGGGGGGAGAACAGAAACAGAAATTATATGGCTTCCAAAAGTCTCATCTTAAGAGGTAAAGATTTTTCAACCAGGTGTGTCCTTTCCAAATTACTATGATTATCAAAAGCACTGGCCTGGCAGTTATGTGATAAGACTATGTCAGTGACAGGAACTCAGGTTGTCTGAGTTCCAGTTTAAAGGTTGCTTTACTACCTCAGAGCACCTCAGTAACCAAATCATGTAATCAAATTTCTATTTTCTCTGGCTCTTAGTAAAGATGACTCTAATCAGTGCTGTCTCTGGGTAAATATCAGAAAAAATTAAGAGAACAGAGCATTATAAATCAGCTCAGTCCTTATCATATTACACTAGTTCCCTGAAACTAAATATTATATTTTATCTGGAGAATGCTGGGAAGCAGCATTGTACTGCCAGCTACAGTGGACTTTTTTTAAAGAAAGAAAATATTTATTTTCATTGAATAACATTTAATCATAATATTACATATGTTTCAAGTGAACCTGTTATAAATCAACAGGTTTGCCACTAAAAGCCCGATTCCGTCTTTCAAGGAGACAATACAATTGTCCTCTTTGTCATGAGTTATCCATGTTATCATCCCCCGTTCCCTTGTGGTAATCATTAATTGGTCTTATTGCAGATACACTTCCATCTGAACACTCATTCCATTGAATGGGTGCCATTTTCCCTGCCCCCACTTACACGCAGTAGCCTTGGACTATAGGTCCCTGAATACCATGACCCCGACCTCCAGCAACTGGGACGGGGGTTTGGGGAGGACATATAAATGGAAGTGGAAGGAAGAGCACATGTGAAGAGGTACTTGAGGGAGAGACTTGGAAAAGAGACATCTGGGTGAGAGACACGAAGGGAGGCTATTCTGGTCCTTCCCAGAGACCATAGCAGCCATTACCTTAACCTCATATTGGATGTGGTACATTTTGAATTTCGAAGTCTTGTCCTTCTATCCCAGCTCTCTGGGACCTGCTTCACCCCTTTCTTGGATTCCTTGCCAGAAGATACCTTAGACTTGTGGCAGGCTTTTGACCTAAGTGGCCTTGCATTGGGGAATTTTATTGGGAAACTATTGTTTGAAATCTCTCTCTCAAATCTCTCTCTCTCTATCTCTCTCTCTCTCTCTCTCTCTCTCTCTCTCTCTCTCTCTCTCTCTCCCCCTCTCCCCACCCCCAACTCTATTTAAAATCTTTCTACTAAGTGTCTGCTTCCTCTGCCTTTCTGCACACGGAGGGCCAGACCCCTTTTAGAATTTGCACCGGTACTCTTTAACTGTTCGGAATTCCTTGATACCCCTCAGTCAATCACTAATAGCCTTACAATCTAAAAGTTTTTTTTTTTTTCATTTAGTTCATCCATTTGTTTTTTCTATATGCCATGTATGAGTGAATTCATAGTATGTTTCTTCCTCTCTCTGGCTTATTTCACTAGCATAATTCCCTGTAAATCCATCCATGTTTTTGCAAATGGCAAGATTACATTTTTTAAGTAGCTGAATAGTATTCTATCTATCAATTCACCTGTCAACAGGCTTTTAGGTTTTCATTTCTTAGCTATTCCATTTCTTGGAATAATATTGCAATAAATACCAGGCTGCTTATATCACTTCCAATTAGAGCTTTTGTATTTTTTTTCAGTGAATACCCAGAAGTGCAGTAACTGGAATTATGAAATTGCTATTTTTTGTCTGTTGAGGACTTGCCATACTGTTTTCCATTGGCTTTCCATTGCAGCCATTGTAAATTGGCTGCATTATGATATGCATCAATTTACACACCCACCAACTATGTATAAGGGTTTTCAGTGGGCTTTTGACTTAAAAGTACTAGCCTTGGGCCTCCCTGGTGGCACAGCAGGTTGAGTGCTGCAGTGTAAAGCATCTGTGGCACAGCACCACGAGTTCGATCCCTGGCCAGGGAGGTGACCCACATATCACAGCAGACCTTTCCTGTCTCACCTGCTGCTCCCCTCAGCAGTGCAGGTCTGTCGATCTGCCTGCTCTGTTCCCCACTCTGTCTCTGGTGAATCCTCTCACCTCCTACACCTTTGGCCTGTACCCCAGTTATTGTGTTCATAAATAAATAAAATCTTTAAAAAAAAAAAAGAACTAGGAAAATTGCCTTAAAAAAAAAGTACTTCTAGCCTTCAAAGATCTGGCATAAGATAGCATAAGAATCTAAAAAGTGACAGCTTAGATCAATATTAATATTAGGAGGCAGGGTTTTCTTGCATGAATTTATGTCACCAACTTGGAGATAGTCTAAGTCATCCCAGCAGATTCCCCATATTGTCAGTTATTCCCCTTAGTTATAAATGCTCACTATCTGTCAGTACCGTGGAACATAGATAATCTTGCCAGACTTTTAAAATTTGCCTTATGAACAATAACCCCTGGCTTAAAGGCTTGGGGTGAAAGAAGTACACCCCAAAATTATTCCCCTCACTCCACTATATTTTCTTAGAAAGTAGTGAGCTGTAACGGGTCATCCATTTACACACTCATCCAAGTTATTGTGAAAAATAAACTCTGATCTCTTGGTTGGACAATTATTCACTTCTGGGTTCTAATACTAGTTTTAACCTAATGACCCTACATCTACCCAAAGTAATGGTAGAGGGAAAGTACTCATCAGGAAATAAGTAGCTGTAAAGGCATAACGAAGGAGCTGGCAAAATCCCACTTGGGTTTCCGCATGGGTTTAATGCCCAGAACAGCATTCTCTCCCATTGTATTTAGTTTTCCAGCAGACAGTCCTAGTGTTCCTGTCTTTTCTGTAGGCAACTGGGAAAACCATGGGTCCAGAAAAACCATCACTCCTGGATATTTACGTGATAAAATAGTGGCTTCATACTTACGATTCACAATGAGGCTGTGTGGTCAGCTCCAACTGGTGTACCAAATGTTGGCTGTGAGAGCAAAGATGTCTAAAGGTTATTCCTAACATCCTACTCACAGAGATCTACAGTTTCTCATTTGAAATCATCAAGAATATTATCCTAATGCCTAAAGCTGTCACCTCACTTTAAGAAAACAGCCTCATAACCTTGGACTCGGGACCCTGTGGAACCACTCTGGGGGCAACAACCAGTCGCCTGCCGCCTATGGAGAAACACGTGTAAGCTCCTAGAGAACAGTGGTGTTATCCTGATGAAGCTTAGACCCAGAGTCTAGCTCAATCCTTGGCACGATGAGACACCTATTGAATAGACCTCGTTTAATTTTGGGAGATGAGCTAGACAGGTATCATTATAACAGTTTGCTTATAGCTGTGACATTCAGACTGTGCCCAATTTGCTTTAAAAAAGTCGTTTTACCAAACCTGATTAAAAACTATCAGACTATACCGAGACAGAAATGGCCAGTCACTGGGTGTGGGGAACCAACAGGTTCTTAATGCCCCCTGGTGGCCAGGATGATTTGAGGTTCTGAAGTGCCCAAAGCTCCCCTAAAACTTTGAACTCAAACACCCTGGTAGCCAAGAGTCTGCAGGTTTTGTTTTACCTATCCCCTCTTCCAAACAAGGGAGTCCTTGGCCCATGGGTCAGAAAGCTTGTCCCAAGTCCTTAAAGGAAGCTTCTCATCTTATACTAAGAGCTGAGGACTACATCAAAAAACTGCAGTTGAACCTTTGAAAGCAAAGTGCACTCAGTGAATAGCCTGTGGTTTCAAGAGCTCCTAGGGAAAAAAAAATCCATTACAAGAAAATAATAATTTCCAGTCTGGAACATTCAGATTTCCATCTACTTGGGGTTATCAGGTCACGTCACCCTTCCAAGCATAAAAGGCCTTCAGAAGCCCTTTCGAACTTTGTATTACGAACTTCCTGCGATTACATTTCCACTTGATAGAGAAACTGGGGTGCTAAACCAAGTGTTGAAAAAATGGTAACTATCCTCTCAAACTTACAGAAGCTTTTAATTTTTGCTTTGTTTGTTGCAAATGTGTGGAAAATGTAAAACATAAACTGCTGCAGGTATTTCTAAGGTAAGCACCGTGCATGGGGATTTTCATGTTTTCTCCCATTGTTGATTCTCCAGCACCCAGAACAGTATCTGACACATTTTGTGAAAGAATGAACTAAGCCTAAAGCGAAGCGCTTCTTGAGGGAAATTATCGCATATTGGAGAGGATATCCGTTCCATCCTTGAGAACCTTTATACACAGGTCGAATTCTCATTATAGATTGTGACAGATTGAAGGAATCTTAGGAACCATCAGTCTGATCTTTGGTTTCATCTATACCCTTCACAGATGACGAAAATGGAGCTCGGAGAGGTTAAATCTCACCATAGGTCAAACATCTTGTTAATGACGAAAACTACAGTGGCTTTAAGTCTTCACCCATGACACCTCCTGAAAGAGCAATGATGTTAGAAGTTCTTGACTGTATCACTTAGTAAGAAATAGGGTGTGACCCAGTACACACCATCCTACACACACACACACACACACCACTAAAAAATTTCACAACTGGGCCTCTCTGGTAGCCCAGGGGTTAACCCTCAGCGCTATCAAGCCATCACCAGCCACTGCAACATGAATTCCATCCCCCATCCCTGGCCAGGGAGCTAATCCACATAGCACAGCAGACCTCTCCTGTCTTGCCCACCGCCCTCGCTCCCCTCGGCAGCATATTGTAGTCGATCTGCCTGTTCTGCTCTTCACTCTGTCTCTGGTGAATCCTCTCACCCCCATACCTCTGGTCTACCCCCCAGTTCTTGTATGCATAAATACAAAACTCTCTGAAGACAAATAAAAATTTCACAAAGCAATACCTTCTCCATATACCCTGTGATAATTGTCTTTCTTTTCACGTTTTATAACATTCTGATCATAACTCACAATTAGTTTTCCAACTTAAAATTTAAAAAACATTTCACTATAGTCTACCCTCTTCTCTTGTGTAGTAAGGCTGAACTCCACCAGAAGCTTTGGCTAGGACCACTCATGGAAGAGAGGTAGAGTGATCAGTTTCTTGGGAACTTTTGGTCCAAAATGCCAATTTTATGTCTTAGTACAGGCCAGTATCTCCACTGTCAAGTTTCATTTCTCCTCCAAGAGTTCAGTCCAAGTAACCTTCTTATCCAGCCAGGGTAACCACAACAGTGTGTTTCTGAACACAGATCAGGGCCACTGGAAGCCACCTTGTCCTTGTCCTTGACTGGCTCTCTAGTGCACAAGTTAGCAGGGATTTGCATCCTTACATAAAAGAGCATGTCCTTATCTTTCATTGGCCTCTCTTTGCTGCTGTCACTCCCCACTCTGGCCTAGGAGCCAGGGGGAGGGGACAGGAGGAACAGCAGGAAGAAGAGGAGAAGGAAAGGGGGAGAGCAGGACAAGTAGGTGGGTCTGGGAAGGTCATCAGCTATGTAAGTAGGTGTGAACAGATGGATTGCTGAACAGTTGTCAGAAGGTATGCTGTCTCTCTCTCTCTCCCCATCCCCCCTATACACACACAGAGTAACACACAATTCTCCTTTCTTCTAACCCTATTTGATCAGTTTCTCTCCCCCACCTCCTCCCCTGACTATCTTTACCAAATATTCTCTCCCATTCCCTGTTTCTTTTGAGCTAAGGTCCTTAACACAGTGGCAAGGCTGGTTTCCCGGCTATTTTCCTTTTAACTGACAGGTTGGAAGTTTCTCTTCTGATTTTCCATTTTCCTGCTGAGAATCAGCAAGACAGGATTTGGCAGAGGGTGCTTTGTGGCAGGCGGGACTGAGAACCTCCCCATAGCAACCTGGGCACATTCCCATGACTCCCTGACACCAGGCCTACTTTTCAGGGTTGGCAACTCACTGCCTCTCAGAAGCAGTTCAAAAGCTGCAGGCTCCCCTAGCAGAGTAGTGGAGGCAATGAGCCAAGAGGGAAGTTGGACACTGCTGTGAATACTTATTGGCCATTTCAAATGTTTTCAGAGACAGATATTGGGTTTCAGACCTGAGGTTCTGTTCAAGAAAGGGGGCAGATGTGAATGAACTGCAAGGCAGGAGTGGTATACCTACTACCCCTAGTTCTGTCACCAATGTGCTGTGTGATGTTGAATTAGTTACTTAACCCCTCTGGCTCTCTGTGACCTTATTTTTAAAACAAGAGATTAAATTTAAAAAACAACAAAAGTTAATTGGTCACCTTTAATACATAGTTCAGGGAAGTATTTCAGTGTTTCTGAGAACTGGCAAGTAAAGGAAAACAGTCAAGCATTTATCTTTTTTTTTTTCCTATATATAACTACACACCAGATAATCAGCTGAGGGGAATCAACTCCTTTTGAAAGTTTCTAACAAATAAGTGAAAATTAAATGATAGAATATCATCCTTTTGCAACAAGCAATGAACTGATGACACAGAGCATCAAAGACGACTGATGATCACGAAGACAATCAAACAGAATATGGTTCCTAAGGAGAACATTCCACCACCTGCCATGTTGCCACAAAGATCTATTTACATTAAACTTCTAGCACCAGAGACCAATTTTTAGGAAACAAGAGGACAGAGAACACCCAGAACCACATTACAAGTATGGAGCAGCCATAGAAGCAGACTGAGAAACTCTACAGGTCAAATGCCCTGAGTTCCTCAAAAATTCAAGTTTAAGAAAAAGAAGCTAAAGAAATCTGAACCTGGAGAGTAACAAAGACTCTTGAGACAATCCAAGTTGGTTAGTTATTATTATTATTTCTATTACTATTATTATTATCTATATGGTTATTAGGATGTCCCTAATGTGGACAGAAGTGAACCAGAGGTAGATTTCTCTTCAAACAAGGAGTGCTAACATGGTGCCGTCAGGCCATGAGTGACTGGGGTGATGATAGAGGAAACAGAGTCAAGAGCCTTCAGGTTGGCTTTCCCCAGTGGGATGCCCAATGGATACGCTGCCTTCTCCTGCCTCTTCCTCCTCCCTACACTTCCACCTGAATCCAGTCTCATCACTTCCACTTGAAGTCATTCTCATCAAAAATTATGTTGATCAAATTGGTCTGGTGGCTGTTCTATCCTGGGTTCTTTCGGTCTCCAGCTGGAGGAAACCTCAGGGGCACCACTCACCATTTCCATTGGTCACTGGGGCCATTTTGTCCAAGGAAGCCAACAGAACAGCAAACACCCATTGCAGCCAGGAGAGCCCAGTAGTTAAGAGCATGAGCTGTGCAGAAGGCTGATGACCCACACCTGCCTCCTGGGGTTGAAGTTCTGAGGGGACACAGTCTGTAGAATCTGGGAAGTGCCAGATAACAGGGCTCACTATGGTGCCTCTAGCTGAAGGGCTCATTCAGCTAGAGGGCAGGGGAAGTAGAAGAATCCCGTGCCAGCTTAGTCAGTCTTCCTTCAAGTTATTATTCCATTTTATCTTATCTGTGTGACTGTGGGAGGTTACCTGATCTCACTGTGCCCTCATTGAGCTCACTGTGCCTTATCCCTCTATAAGGTGGAAGATAAGAGAGTCTGCTTCATATAGTTATCATGGAGATATAATCAAGTTTAAAAACATAACATAACTTGGTTTTTATATAGTGTTGTAAACCACTGTTACCGCAATTTTAAAAAATACACAAACATACACACATATATGTGTGTGTTTCTAACAATACGTCACACTGTATTTAAAAAGCTCTATGTTCAGACTTCTGGGTTCAAGTACTAGCTCCTTCCCTTACTACAATAGCTCAGTGATCTTGAAGAAGTTGCTCTGATTCTCTAAATCAATAAAATGGGGCTAATAATCATACCCAGTTTGATGGATTGGTGTGAATATAAAACAGAGCAAAGCAAATAAAGATCCTGGCTCACAGAAATACTTAATAAATCTTAGTGATTATTATCCCCATAATATTAGATAATGAGCAAAGCTTTGTTTTTTCCTCCTCTGTTCAAAACGCACAGACTCCCAACAAAACAGACATCCTCATCTTCTGGCACTGACCATGAAGGGTCAGTCTAGGATTCAAGGGCAGGCACGTCTCACTGATTCCATCACATCTTGGGAAACAGTAGAGCAGTGACATTAACTCTTCTAAGTGCTCCAAAATTGAGATGGATAAGGAGGAATCAGTAAGCATATTTACTCACAAGGAAGTGGTGAATAAAGGAAGAAGAAGGGGTGACAAAGAGCAGAGAGAGGCTCTCCTCTCTACCATGAGGTACAACCATTAATTTCATTTTTCTAAAGAAGGACCATTACTGCTGAGCATCAGCAGCTACATCCTGTGAGCAGCCCTTTCTCTCTGATACTTCACTTGACTGTCTCAACAGTTCAGCCAAACAAAAAAGAATTTGAATGGGAAACTCTATTTCACAGGTGTTCCATTGCCAGAGAAGACCAAGAAAGTCAGCAGAGGAAGTGGGGAAATGAAACTTACCAGAGGGTGTCTTGGCCACCCCAGCAAACCTCTTATGTTCAACACAGGAGTTCTTGCCAGTGGCGACTCACTGGAATTTGATACCTAGGTTTCACCCACAGATTCTGATTTCTTGCGTTTGAGGTATAGCCTGGATGCTGGGATTTCTAAAATCTACTTAACAATATTTAAACAACTTTGACTTATTGGATAATAAGTAAAACTCACATTTCATCTGAGGAAGCACAGGCATTTGTGGGGAGGATGGGTCCTTTTTGGGTAAGGCAAGTAAACAGGGAAAAGAAATAATGTAAAAATATCACTCCTTCCTTGAGTGGGCTATAAACAAAGGATGGATCTATTTGAAGACCTCAGAGGAAAGAAAGGTCCACTGTTTATCTCTATACATTTCTGAATTTGTTTTGTGTTTCACCTGAGAAAGTCACTTTTAAAAGAGAAGTTTCTCCTAAGTGTGCAAATCAAGGTTATCTTTCCAGAAACTTTCTTCCCTATCTGTTTGATTTCATTAAACTACAATTAAGGACCTACAATGTTCAATGGCTTGTGCAACATGTAACTCCTATTGCTAAATGGTATGGTATAGTCTTATAACAAGACTTTATAAAATTGTGGTGGGACAGTACAGGTATGCGAGTAAACAGGAAAAAATATGCTAAGTACAGAGCTTAGTATATACAAAGTGTCCAGCAGTAATTAGATGGGGAGGAGGAAAAGAGGAGAGGTAGGAAGACTTAAGGGTGATTTAGTAAAAGAAATGATGGGGGTTTCACATTCAAAGATCACAGTGTGTAGAGAGGATGATGCAATTGCGGTCTTGAAGAAGAGGATGGAGACCATGAGATCTGAAGTGGAGAGGCAATTTCACTTGGAGGTAACAGAACATAAGAGGGCAGGAATGTGTTAGACTGACTGTGTTTGAGAAACACAAAATGGTATCATTGGATAGAGCAGAAGGAATATTAACAACGATAGGGAGAAAGAAAACGATGAAAGAGAAAACTTGCTGGTATTTTTTTTAAAGACTTATTTATTTATGCATACAAGAACCACAGTACAGGCCAGAGTTGCAGGAGGTGAGAGGATTCACCAGACAAAGTGGGGAGCAGAACAGGTAGATCTACTGAAATACACTGCTGAGGAGAGCAGTGGGCGAGGCAGGAGAGGTCTGCTGCACCATGTGGGTCCCTCCCTTTCCTGCGGCAGGGATCAAACTCATGCTGCAGTGGCTGCATTTTGCTTCATAGTGCATTGCTTAACTCACTGAGCCACCAGGGAGGCCCCAGTTGCTGGTATTTTTTTAATGGACAGAATTAAATTATTATTTTTAAGTGGTGGGTGACAGGATGGTCACTAGGCTGTTCTCTTGAGACAGAATTAATATGCATCTCTGGTTCAAGCATAACTGCCAGAAGCACCCTGTTTCACTCTCAAAAGTGCTTTGGTTTAGTTAATAAATTATATTATCAATCTTAGCAAATAAGAAACCTTCACACTCTTAAAAATCAGAAAGCAAATATGGCAGATGATATTAGAGTTGCATTTCACAGACTTATCAGGCAGTTTTATGGGATTTGCACTCAAAAAGGAAAGAAATTGGATAGAGAAGGGATTCATCCATAGCATTTAGAGGCTATAGTTTTACACACAAAAAAGAAGAGACTCAACTGAGATGCTGGCCAAATGTGGAAGAAGGGGTGAAGGAAGTCTGTGAACTAGTCCCAGTGACCCCCACCTACCTCATGGTATTCAACCCTTGTGCATGCCCCACCCCACATTGACTAGTGCTGACCTATGCAAGCAACAGGAAATCACCCAAATGATGGAGTGTGAAGCTTATTACAAGAGACTCTGCAACTTCTTCTTTGTTCATGCTCTCTCTATTGGATCATTGCTTTGGGAAAAGTTAGTTGATATGTTTTAAGGCCATTTAATGAGCTCCATAGAAAGGTACATGTGGTAAAGCACTGGGTCCTCCTGTCATCTCCAGCACACACCTGCTAGTCCTATGGAAGAGCCACCCTGGAACTGAATCCTATGCCCTCCCCACCTCAATACTTCAGATAACTGCAACCACCGTTACCCCGTTATAGTCTCAAAGCGATCCTAAGACAGAACTATCCTGCTAAATATCTAATGAATTCCTGAGCCCACAGAACAGTACAAGATAAACATGTTTATTACTGTTTTAACCTGTAAGGTTTGGGGTAATTGTTACTCAGTAACAAGTAGTAGACAGTAGAAATAAAAGGGAAAGGACAGTAGAAATAAAAGGGAAAATAAGTGGCACATGGAATGCCTAGGGCGCCTGGCATTTAGGTCCTCCTCCCTATTGGTCCCCTAATTAACTATGTGATATTGATAAAATTATTTAGTATATGAGTCTTAATTTCCTCATCTGAAAAATACATGGATCTGACTAATGACTTTCGATGTCCCTTCTAGCATCCAAATTAAATGACTCTGTTATTCCAAAACCACACATCCGTCATAAAGTATACTACGTGGAAGGCTATCCGTATGTCTGGCCTCATTCTATTCAACAATCTTATCCACTGAAGATATGAAAGCATTCTTATCAACGAAGATGATGCAAAACTGAAAGGGAATGTGATGGCAGCGGTTGAAATAAAATGCCTAAAAATCTTGAAATCCTGGAACAATGAGTCAAGTATCACAAGGCAAAATGTAGCAAAGGCTCCTAGACAGCCTGTGATGGTCTGAAAAGAGCATAAGGAAGTAGTAAGAGTATTATTCACTATTAGTGAATGGAGTGAACTGGTTGCCAGGGAATGAATTCTGCCTTTCTTAGGATGTATTCATGAATTCATTCAACAATGACCCAGACTCTGTATGAGACATTAGGACTATAGTGGTAACTAAGACACAGACAGGCTGCATATATAGACATATAGAACCTAAAAATAAGAGAGGAGAGAATCCCATTTTCTTCCTTGCTCAGTCAGATCATATGTTAATATTGGGCCACAATTCTTTATTTACAGACAAACTAGAGTTTTATCTGAAAAGAGTTAGGTAATATAAAGTATTCAGAATCAGCTAACTCTTATTAAGTGATTGCTCTGTGTCCTAGGCAGAGGCAGATGTCCAGAGAGAAGAGAAGATGGCTTAGGATAGAATCACATAACAGCATTACATACAGGACAGACAGAAGAAGTGGAGCTGCAAAAGAGGCTGAGTAATAGTAACAAGGGAAGCAGAAGAAAATCCAGAAGCTCAAAGAAAAATGTGTCTCAAAGGTCAAATGTGATCTGGCAACTTCCTCTCCTTTCAGCTTCTGCTATACTTGTGACTTGTTCACGCTTACCAATTACATGAGTCTTCCGATCAGTAATTCTGGGTCAGTGTCTTTGCTGTCCTCACTCTTCCCCCTGGTCTAAAGACAGTGCAATGCTACACTTCTTTCAATTCTCATCTCGGCTAATAGCTCCACAGAGAGGACTTTTCTAATCCTCCCCACTTAAAACAATAACCCTCTGCCTTAGCCTGATCCACATATGCTCACATTTATCACTCATCCTCTGTAAACCAGGTGTGACCCTTCCTTTGTTGGCTAATCACAGGGAACTCCCCACAAGGCCACAGATACAGGTTAGGAGAGAGAAGACAGTGTAGCAGGAACAGACGTCATGGATAGCAAGGCCACTTCATGTAACTTACTGGTGTATTTGGGGCCCGTTCAAGCCAATCATGTATATATCACTTCCGCTTAATCATGGAGAATCACTGTATTCCCAACTTTACTTTATGTACTGGTGAGTCAAATACTATCCACTTCACAATGTAGCTCAGATCTCACAGCAACTTGGTGCCCCTCTGTCAAGGTTCAGTCTCCACTGACGCCTAGTAGCATACTAAGTGTTGTTTATCAAAAGGAAAGTAGTTTGTGGATGACTGTGGGGTCTTCTTCTAAAATCCTAAAGGCTTATCTGTGATTCAGCTGTAGGGACCTTCCAAAGGCTCTAAACAGCATCCCATCTGCTACTGACATTCACACACCACTGAGTCTGCTGAATCATGTGATTTGAGGGGCGGAGAAGATTACACAGTACCCTGGACCTGCTGCAGAGCCTCCTCTTATTCTGGGCACCACTCAAGTCTTTGAGTTCATTGGGTCAATCAGTAAACAGATTGGTGTAATGCCCAAATGACGAAGACGTCACCACTAAAATCCAAAGAGGCCCCCTAGGCATTGTAACTTTTAGCTGTAGGTGCAGCCACCTGCAACAACTCTTCCTTCACCTTAGAAGGAATAGCTAAACATACCCCATTCCTGGTGCCAAATGCTTAGTTCTTTGGGGCTGCTATAGGCTGAGTGACTTATAAAGAAATTTCTTTCTCATAGTTCTGGAGGCTGGGAAGTTCAAGGTGCTGGTATAGTCAGTGTCTGTTGAGGACCCGTTGCTGATTCACAGGTGGACATTTCCTTCCTGTGTCCTCATACAGTGAAAGAAGCAAGGGTGTCTCAGGGTCTTTTTTATAAGGACATGGATCCTATCCATGAGTGCCCCACCCCATGACTTAATCACCCGTCACTAGACTGGGGATTAGTTTCAACACGTATGGCAGGGGTGCAGTTGAGCATGAATATTTAGTTATGGTACTATGTTGAAAGGATTCTTTGGGGTATGAGCATGCTGATGATTTTTATGCACACTGGGGGTCAGAAAACAAAACTCTGAGACCTCTGGGAATGCTGAAGTCAGACACCAAGAAGCTGAGGAATTTACAGATGCCTAGCTTTATGGGACTGTGGGTTGAGAGCGGAGGCTGGGTGGGTTAGATGCTTTCCCAACCCACTCACTGTGACACAAAAGCCCACACTTTCTGGAATGACCATCTTTTACTTGCCGCACAAAGAATGCTAATTCATTAGCTTTGGGGAGCCTTTCTTCCTCCTATCCGAAATACAGTCTGCCTCTGATGGTAAACACATACATGTGTGTAGGCCCATGTGTCGGCAAACACACTGCCTTTCTGGAGAGTGCAGTAATCCAGTCTGAGCCATGACTGCACAAGGACTGTGCCAAATTAGTCCTTTTCTGAAAACTCTTCCTGGGGATACTTCACATCCAGAGCCATTACTCACAAAGCCAGAAGATGCTTTCTAAAAGGCCAGTATCTTGACAGTCAACAGCTTTGTACACCCTAACTAGGATATTTAATTACCTGGGAGACTGAAGACTGTCTCCGACTACCTCAGTCTTACTCAGTTTACCTGCCTCCTGAGAGAAGCCCGAACACAGAACGCCTCTACAAAAACACTTAACAAAGGCCACGACCATTCCAACAGGCAAGCAACAAACAAGAGGTGTGCTCCTTCAATGTGGCAAGATGGATGAGGCATTCCTCCAGTTTCCCCAAACCAATATGAATAAGGGCTGATGTTTCCACCCACAACTTACAACTGAGCTCAGGTGGTAAAAGGAGTTGCTGAAAACCCCATCCAATAGGAGGGATTTGTCTGGTGAACACATTCCAGCTCACGGTTGCCACTTCCCATTCACGGTCAACTTTCTGTTTTTTTAAGACAGAAG
This sequence comes from Galemys pyrenaicus, assembly GCA_019455555.1. NCBI lineage: Eukaryota > Metazoa > Chordata > Mammalia > Eulipotyphla > Talpidae > Galemys > Galemys pyrenaicus. Next base: position 6,946,126 of record JAGFMF010011443.1, on the reverse strand, counting down.
TGCATAGTGAGGCACATTCGAAGTGAAATGCTAAGAATCTAAGGTTGAAGGAGACTTAGTACCTTGAAAATACAAGAGATTGTAGTTTCCTAAGGGTTCCCTTAGGATAGGAAGACTCTTTCAAAGAGTGCTAGAAATCATCCCTACAAATAAGTTCAAAACTCTTGAAAATAAAGGAGAAAATATGATGGAGGGAAGGCAGATAGGGAAGGGACAAAATCTGTCAAGAAAACCTAATTCATCTTCATCGCAACCCTATAAAGTTGGTATTAGAACCTCAAGTAAATAATGGGACAATTTGGATACAGGGAGGTTTAATAACTTGCTCAAGGGTCAACACCTAGGTCAAAACTGTAATTCCAACTCAGGTCCGCGAAACTTCAAAGTCTAACATGAACACACCATGGAGATATTGGGGGTTTGGTTCCAGATCACCACAGCGAAGTGAATATCACAATGCAGGGAGTCACGTGAATGTTTCCATTTCCAGTGCATATAAAAGTTATGTGTGTACTATACTGTAGTCCCAAGTGTACAGCAGCATTATGTCTAAAAAAATGATGCAGATACTTAAGGAATTTTTTTTTGCTAAAAATGAAAACCGAAGTGAGCACAGCTGTTGGGAAAATGACACTAACAGACTCATTTAAAGGTTGCCACAAACCAGGGCCTCCCTGATGGCACAGTGGGTTAAACAACTCACTATGAAGCAAACTGCAGCCACTGCAGCATGAGTTCGATCCCTGCTGCTGGCCAGGGAGGGGACCCACATGGTGCGGCAGACCTCTCCTGCCTCGCCCACTGCTCTCCTCAGCAGTGTATTTCAGTAGATCTACCTGTTCTGCTCCTCACTCTGTCTCTGGTGGATCCTCTCACCCCCTGCAATTCTGGCCTGTACTGTGGTTCTTGTATGCATAAATAAATAAATCTTTAAAATAAATAAATAAAGGTTGCCACAAACTTTTACAACCTTGTAACAAGAACAATATTTGCAAGGTACAATAATGTAAAGTTCAATAAATGAGGTATTCCTGTCATTTTCTGATATTCCTGGATATCTGCCTGATAGAGGTAGGCAAAGAAACTCAGCATTTTCCCAGACCAACTTTGGTTGGTCCACGAAGAATAACAGTGAAGATTAAGAAGAAGCCAAGAAAGACAGATGGAGGAAAAAGCATAATCACACACAGCCATGCAGCTGAGGACCTATGGTCTTCACCAACCACTGGAACTCACCCCATGATCCCAGTAAATGGTTTCTTGGTTAGAGATGTGATTCAGTACAACAAACAAAGTTTCAGTGTACAAGCCTTAAAATTAAATTTGAATTTATGAAGATGGACAGGCTATGGTCCCTGCTCTCAAGAAGCTTACAACACTAAGGAGGGAAAGAGAGGGATAAATTCCAATTCCACTATGAGAAGGACTAGAAGGATAGATGATTCATTCAGGCTTGGGAAGCTGGGAGAGCCTTAGGTAAGAAGTATTTGATCTGGGTCCAGAAGCCTAAGCATAGTCATGGGTAGCAGAGATGGTAAGGTATTCCAGGATGGAAGGAAAGAAGCAATAAAGGCATAAAAGAATGAATGGAAGTCCAGAAGAGCATGAAGAACTGGGAACCCTGTTAAGGAATTTAAATTACATTTTCTAGGCAATAGGAAACTAAGAAAGGTGTAAGAGGGATGAGAGGAGTGGCATAGTCATACCCACTCAAGTACAAAATAGATTCGTGATTTTGAGGCACATGCTTTCATCAAGACAGAGTTTGTGAGAGCTTGAGATTGGGCAGTGACTGAATAAGAAAAATTGCACAAATGAGATGGTAGTAATTTGGTCATCGACAGGAATTGGGGAAAGAGGATAATGATGAACTTAACTCAAGTTTCTATCCTGGATGAGAAAAAGAATAGATAATATAATATGATGAACTGAGCTAAGTATGACAGTAAGCGTAGAGGCTTTTGGAAAATGAAGAAGGAGAATATAATTTTAGGCCAAACTGAACTGAGGTACCATTAAATCATGTGACAATCTCCATATACAGAAAACACATCATATGAAGGAATCTGAAAAGTATGGCCCACAGGCAGCATTTTTTGTATATAAAGTTTTAATGGGACAGTCACACCCATATATTTATTGCCTATAGCTATTTTCACAAGACAAAATTGAGTAGTTGTGACAGATACCATATGGTTTAAAAGCCTAAGTGTTTACTACCATCAGACCCTTTAAGAAAAACTGTTGACCTGGGACCTAGAATAAACATTAAGAAAAAGGGAGACAGGTAAGAAATGTTTATTTGGAGAACATATTGTTAAGAACACTTTATGTTAAGAAATTTAAACATTTATTCCCAATGAGTGATGGGGATAAAGCAATAAAGAAGACAAATAAGGTTCCTGCCTTCCTGAACGTTGCAGTAGAAGCAACAGGTGCAAACAATCAGATAAGCACAGATTAGTAGTGATATATGTATTTTGTGGGTGAGAAAGAAGTGAATGGGGGTCAGGAGTGAAGTTGGCAGTGGGGAAGCCCTGGATGAATACTGAGATAGACCAAGAGGGTAATCAAAAGAGAACAGCAGAAACCAAAGCAAAGTGTAATTTAAGGAGAAAGACAACACTGAGAATGTTAAATTCTGTAAAGCTCAGTAAGGTCTAGAAGGAGGTCATTGGATTTGGCCTTGAGAGTTAAGAGAGTTCTGAGATAATGTTTGGTACAATGGCAGAGAAAAGAATAATCCCAAAAGAGTCAAGAAGCAGCAAAGAATCTGGGACAATAAGAATAGAGTGAGTTTTAAATATATGTCTGAACAATAGCTGAGATATGGGAGATGAGAGGAGGTATTAAAGTTGAGAGAGAGGTTTCCTTAACATCAAGAGGAGGTAAGTATATTTATAGAGAGGGAAGAACCACTAGAGAGTAAGAGATGGAAGACTTAAGAATGAGAAAATAGTTCATGACCCAGAGCACAGATGGAGGAATTATGAGAAAAATAGCCAGCATTTATCGTACACTTAGCATGAGTCAACCACTACACTGGGAGATACAGCTCTCCATAGAGACAGACAGAGATATGTAGTCTTTAATCCTCACATCAACCATCCAAGGAGTTTAATATTCCCTGCCTTTCACAAACAAAGAAACAGGAACTTGGAAGTTTAGCAACTTGCCCAACGCCCACATTAAATAAGTAGCAGAGCTTGGATTTCTAGCTAATATTATTGAGCTCCAGAGCCCAGTTCTTTCCACTTAATCAAGATGCCACACTTTGGAAAGAAGGTTCCTCCCTGCCATATAAAGAAAGAAAAAGAACAAGTGAAAGAAGAGAGAGATTTTGAAGTACAAGTGCAATCAAGTACAAGTCCAGGTGAACCTGGATTAATAGCTGAGTGTTCTCTGAAAACAACCCTGCCTTACCTGTAATTACACACTGGACTCTGGCCAAGTGCTGGGCACTTTCCTTTTGCCCCTCCAGATTTACTGTAGTTATCTACCTTGCTCTGTGACCCAAAGGAATGATCCTTAAGAGCAACATAACTCGCTCCCTTGCCCTCTGACTTCTAGTTAAATCCTGCCAAGGGAGGCAATGGATGGTAATAGGAGGGCAGGAGGAGAACAGATACATGGATTTGCCCCAAGCTTTCTCCTTGCCATGGCACCATGGGCTGACTACATCCTTGTACCACAAGCCACATCTGCCATCAGGCAGCTACTGCCAGCCTCATGGTGCTGCTTTATTCCTTGCTGATTTCCCTTAACTCCACCCATACCTTTGAAAAGCATCCCTTTCTTAAACTACCCCCCATTACTATGAAGGTGCCATCTATATCTTGTCGTGACAGGCCACTTGGTCACAGATATTCCTGGATGCTTCTTTGTAAAGCACAGCATAGTCTTCCCGATATTAATCTCTTTTCCCACACACTGAACACCGCATTTCCTTATGTATATTGACCAACTGCAAGGTCTTGGAATGGACAAGATAAGACATATTTCACAACATGAGAGAGTTCTGAGCTGAATCTTGGAGTCAAATGCCAATTTAAACTTCATACTTAAAATAGGAGTTGATGATATTTAATCATGGGCATTGGTATATTAATGTCTCTAAATTCCCCTGGGAAAAAAAAAAAAAACAACCCTGGATTTGAGTGATGCAGGTTCTGAAATGGAGTTAAATGCACCAGATTCGAAGCTACAATTACATACAAGTTCAAAGCTCTTCCCAGTTCTGGTCTTGAAAGGGAGGAGGCTAGGCAATCTTTCTGTTATGATTCACCTCTGAGATAGGAACTTAATTTAAAATCTTAATTTGCTTTTCAATAGGGTAATGAAAAAATGGATGTCCTCAGAAGTACTACTTCCTTGGTTTCCCTTCTCCATCCCTCCTTTTCTTGGGGGGGGGGTAGGGAGGAATGCTATTGAGATAGGGCAGTGACTGAGTGAGAAAAATTGCACATATGAGATGGTAGAAATTTGGTCATCAATTGGAATTGAGGAAAGAGGATGATGATGAACTTAACTCAGGTATCTACCCTGGATGAGGAAAAGAATAGATAATATAATATGATGCCATTCATTTATTCTGGAAGGTGAAACCACCTATTTTATTTCTAACTTATAGCTTCTTTCTCAGGCTATGAGACAGAACTGCTTGGCCTTGGTCAAGAGAGGTGTTCCATGACCTGGCACCTTCCTGTGTGGGCGTTAGCAGAGCAATGGTTATGGACACTATTGTTACCCCACCCAACATTCCAGCATTACTTACTAATTTAGGGCTCTCATCAACTCACTTTTCCTTTTATCTGGGTCCATGTTTCAATAGCTTGCTATATTTTTTCAAGTAGGGGCATTGTCTTTTATGATTAAAAAAAACAACCCATAGTCCCAAGAGGTGTATCTTAATGTTGAGGTATCTGGTTCAAAGGTTATGCTTTGTGCACTTGAGGATTCTTAGATTATTTGAAGTAATGTCCAGCTCCCTAGGAAACTTTGATACCTGTCTAATACATATGAGTACCTCTGTACTCCAAAATCCCTTCTACTTCCGGTATGTCAGGATTTTTTGTGGTGCCTAAAAGCCTGGCACTCATGTGAAGACCTATGTGTAAGATTCTCAGCATCTTCTCACCATGGGGTTGGCCCAGAACACCCAAAATAACAGGGGTGTAAGTCCCTATTTAGAGCAAAATCTAATTCAACTCAGAGATCTGGGGTCAGGTTTTCCCTGTGTGAGACCTAAGATCCAACCAAAACTTTGATTTGAATTTCTGAGGCATTGAGGAATTTTAAAGATTTTTTAAAAACTTTTTAATTTTTATGCGTACAGGAGCTGGAGCACAAGCCAGAGTCGCAGGAGGTGAGAGGATTCACCAGACAAAGTGGGGAGCAGAAGAGGCAGATAAACTAAAATACACTGCCAAGGAGAGCAGCCGGCGAGGCAGGAGAGGTCTGCAGCACCATGAGGGTCCCCTCCCTGGCCGGGGATTGAACTCGCACCGCTGTGCAGTAGATGCTTCACAGTGCTGCACTCAACCTGCTGCACCACCAGGGAGGCCCAGCATTGACGAATTTTAAAGGGAATCATTGTAGATACTCTCTAGGCAAGAGTTATCTAATACCCTCCCCCCACCCACCACAGGTCACAGTTCATACATCCATCCCAACATTTGCCCTTGATCTCTGAGAGGTCAGTAAATCCTGAGGACCTACCTAAAAGATTCCCACTCAAATGATCTCATTTTCCAAAATCCCTACTGGACAGGTCTGGAGTCTTAATCACCGTTCAAGGCAACACCAATTCGGGTGTTATTCCCAAAGTCCAAAATCTTCATTCATTATTTTGAAAAGTGTGTAGCCCAATATAAATAAAGACACCTGTATTAATTCATTTAAGTATCAGATTAAATGCCACTAAGAGGCACAAGAATGACTGTGACAACCTCCAGAAGCCCCTTTCATCTCTGTCCAATAGCAGACAATGATGGTGACTCGAGACTCTTCTAATCAGGACTTGCATAATGACTCAATAGAGAAAAGTTGAATTACCACTAAGAACTCTCCCTTTTCCCATGAAACACACCAGATTCAAGGTTTGATGAAGCCACCAGACAACTATCCAGCAGCTGTTCCCTCTTAGAGCTACAACTCTCAGGGCCATCATCACCACCCTCAGTTAAGTCCTAAAACTTTGGAACTCCAAAGCATCATATAGAAACAGACCCAAGAACTGACCAGGGAATATATAGGATATATAGGATATATATGGGAGGATGTAGGGGGAGAAGTGAAATAGACCCTCCAGAGCCTCACAGAAATGAACAAAATGTGGCATCTCACCCTTGTTCAGAAGTCCCCTACCTCTGGCCAGGAGTTCCCATGGAAACCTCCTAAGCTCTATCTATAGGAAAAGAAAAAAATTGACAAAGAAGCAGCAGCCTGAGGTATGTATGAGTTAGCTCCAAAGACGGCAAGGAGAGGAGGAGGGAGTGGGGGCTCCTGTGGGAACAAACAGAGCTGATCATCATCCTGATACATAAAAGAGCCCTGTGAGAACCAAGTGGCCGTTAGCCACAGAATCAGGAAGAAGGGGGAAAGGACAAGTGAGTGTGAGGCACCCAGGGCTTGAGGTAGGGGTACAGCAACTATAGTTGCTTATAGTTGCTTATAGTTGGTAAGCAACTATAAGAACAAGAAGGGACAAAGAGTCAACCCTGGAAGGGTCTCAGGCCAAAGCTTCTGTCAGAGAAGGACAGGACAGTGGGTAGAGGCAATGCAGGCGGTGTATTCACAGGGGCAGGGAGCGGGTGCCTATATTGTTCATCACCGCTTCATGCATCTCAGTTGCAAGGCTCAGTCACACTACCATGGTATTTTCATGCTGGACCACCTCAAAAATCAAATCTTAAAATAGCAGTCTTTGGAAACGCACAATATATCTTTGTCTTGTAAAACTGCAGCTCTCTGGGTCTCCTGTAAAGCACGATTTTGTTCAACTCTTTTCTCCTAAAACTGATTCCAGATGAAGTTTGAATAAAGAAGTAACTCAGTCTTAAATGTCATGCTTTTTAAAGAAGAGGCTATGAGAACCAAAGAACTAAATGTAAGAGCTAAAACAATAAACCTCTCACAAGAAAACATAGACATAAATCTTCAGATTGGACAGTGACCTCTCGGATACGAGATGTAAAGCATAAGCAATAAAAGATAAGTAAATTGGGCATTGTCAAAATTAAAACATTCATGCTTCAAAAGGCAACCAAAAGACTTGGAGAAAATGGTAAATCATATAAAGGACTGGTATTTTATAAAGAGTTCATACAACACATAATAAAAACACAAAAAGATAACAATTCTTAAGTGGGTAAAGGCTCTGAATAAATATTTCTCTAAAGAAGATACACACACATGGTCAATAAGTTATTAAAAAGATACTCAACACTAGGCCTCCCTGGTGGCACATGAGTTAAAATCTCAGCACTATCAAGCTATCACCAGCCACTGTGGCGTGAATTCTATCCCTGGCCAGGGAGGTGATGCACACATGGCACAGCAGACCTCTCCTGCCTCACCCACTGCTCCCCTCAGCAGTGTATCTCAGTACTGCTGTTCTGCTCTCCATTCTGTCTCTAGTGAATCCTCTCACCATGCCCCAACCCCCTGTACACACCTCTGGCCTACATAAATATTTATTTATGTATGCATAAATAAATCTTTAAAAATAAGAAAATAAATGATACTCAACATCATTAGCCATCAGAGAAATACAAATTAAATCCACAGGGAAATACCATTTCACATATACTATGACAATTCTCATAAAAAGATGATAATAAGGATATGGAAAAACTAGAACCCTCACATATTGTTGGTGGGAATATAAATGGTAAATGCTACACTGGAAAACAGCAGTTCAAGAAGTTGAACTTAGTTATATGATTCATCAATTCTGCATCCAGGTATATGCCCAAGTGAAATGAAAACATATTTACATCAAAATTTGTAGTCATAACTATGTTATTCTTAACAGCCCTAAGGTAAAAAAAAAACAAATGTTCATAAACTGATGATTGCATGAATAAAATATGATATTTAACTTCACAGTAGAATATTATTCAGCCATAAAAAAGAATGAAGCACTGCAGATGTCAACACATGAATGAACCTTGAAAACATTATCCTATGAGAAAGCAGCCAGTCACAAGACTACATATAACATGATTCTGGTCATAAGAATAATGAAATCCACAGAGACAGAAAGTAAAGTAGTGGTTGTTTAAGACTAAGAAATTGGGTGAGGAAGGGGTTAGGGAGTGCCTGTTAATGGATATACGGCTTCTTCTGGAGGATGATAAATGTTCTGAAATCTGTTGCAGTGATAGTTGCACAACTTAGTGAATAGACTAAAACCACTGGGTTCTGCACTTTAATGAGTTAATTGCATGGTCTGATCTAGAGATGAATAAGGTTCTTATTAAGAAAACAGACCATGAAAACTGGAACATACTGATCTGACTGGCCTTAATTGTAAGTTTTGATAAACTTGTTCATTATGAATTTTTTGGCATTATTTTCACTTCAAAAAATATGTTGCATGAATATATTATCTAGCTTTGATATCTGAGCTTCCCCCTTCCACCTGCTTAGATTTTATGTTGGTGGCAAGCACTTCACAGGCATCACCCTCCTGCTGGTCCTGAATTTGGTGTGGTAACAACAAAGACATCAGAACTTAAAGAGCCTTCCCTGATCCTCAGAGGGCTCTTGGAGGTGTCCCCCATGGTCTAGTTTTCTTCTCCCCCACCTCCTCAACCTGAGCTAGCAACCCCAAGCTTCCCCAGTCACTCGCTTTCTTGCACACTTCCTTTTCACAGGTTTCCATGCATATAATTATGAAGCATAAAAAATACTATGTAAAACAAAGTGCACAACTACCCCAGTTTTTATGAGAACAAAAGAAAGTAAATCTACAAACTATAGACCAGTGAGAATGAAATGAAGCTCTAGCAGAGCTGTTTTATTTCACACAATGGTTTGATGAACATCCAAAAAGCAATGTGGTTTCCAGTAGTAGCCAGTAGAGGTTCACTAAAGCCAACTACCTATTTGTTAGTTATTTGACATTAATCACAGATTAGGAAATTGCAAAACACAGTGAATATCTAGATGGCAGCAACTCACTCAACAATATTTTTATATTATTGTGGATAGGATACAGAAGTGAAGGCAAAATGTATATTCGGAAGAGCTGTAGCTGTTTCATAGATATGTAAAATTAGTTTACTGTACGTTCAACATATGTCAACAGAGTAAAGCAACTGTAAAAAATGTAAATTAATCTTGGGCTACATTTAAGTCTCCAAATGTGTGAAGAAGTCTGCTCCATTCTCCAACTTCCCAGGAGTATAGTGGTCAGTTCTGGGGGTTCTACTTTGGAGCAGACAGTAACCAAGTGAAGTGCTTCCAGAGAAGAACATGGTAGGATTAAGGAACCAAAAAATTACAAGACATTTCCATAAAAAATTTGAGGTCAGATATTTAGTGTATGATAGTGAAGCCATAAAGAAAACAAGAGGACTACTCTGAAGAAGGATGGAAGGAAGGAGAGAGGGAGAGAAAAGAAAAGAAAAAGAGAAACTGAATCAATTTAATGTAAACCCAAAAGCATAGAATTAAAGTCAAGAGATAAAAGTTATTTAAAACAAAAAAACTCAACAAAAAGAAGTCCCTCCCTATAACCTGCACTATCCCACATCAATGGCCTTGTGAGATAGACAATTACCTTTTAATGGACAAATTCAAGTTGAAAGCCTTACTAGGATATTGTAAATGGGGTTTAAATAATTAGATGAAGTTGGAGCTCATGTCTTACTGGGTCTCTTCCAAATGAGAGATACTTTAAAACTGTGCCTTTCTTCTTCCCCTTTTGACCTTTCCTACACTTTCTGAGGTAATAATAAACATTTGGAAGATGTTCTTGTACTTGAACCCATCCTGTAACCCTAACTCTGCTCTGCAGCCCCTTCCTCCCTCTCTTCTTCCTTGTTACTTCTGTCCCTTGCCCCACATTAGGTTCACACAGAACATGATTCACTCTTTTCCCACAATCCCCACTGAAACTGGGTTATGTGAGAAAGTAAGAACAGGAAAAAAGAAAAGGATAATAGGAAAGAAGAGTGACCTCAGGTGGCACGCTGTGTCTGCTATGTCGTGATGTTAAATTCCTATTGCTTGCTCCCTCTGGGACACACACAGATGTTCACTCACTGACTGAACTCAGTTCATATGAATTAGCCTTAGAAGCATCTACAAAGCTGCTACCTGTCTACGTAACACTTGGTGCTTCTAACATATTCAGTGCCTTTCTTCCCTGCTCCCTCCAAAGGCCACATCATGCCAGCTTGGTTTCTACCACATCCCCAGGGAGACACTCAGTACATAGTAACTAAATGAATGAAGAATTTCTCTTATCCTTCCCCAGTATATTCCAGACTGATTAAAATTTTGCTGATGGAAGTCCTGCTTCAGTCTAAGCCCTAGCAATGTACAGAACTTGAGACCTAGCAGGAATGCAAACGTGATGCAAAAAGGATGTCAAAACAGATGAATAAACTGAGGGCCAGAGATATGAAATATTCAGTTAGGAAGTAGCAGTGCTGGAAATCAAAACCGGTTTTCTGGTTTTTAGGAGACAGAATGCCACAGGAGTGAAAAAATAAATAAAAAATCCACAGGTTTTGGAATCAGATGAAACTTGGGTTCCAATGACAAATTTTCCTCTTACTAACTTCATGATCTTGAGCAAGTAAATCAGTGTCTCCAAGCCTCAGTATTCTGAGAAGGAAATGGGAAAGATAACATCCTCAACTGGCTCACTGGCACAGAGGGAATGCTCAATACCTGGTAGCTTTGACAACCACCGCCAAGTCCAGGGCTCCATTCACTGCAACACAGATCCTCAACTCTGGGTCTGTAGGAAAGGAACTCTGTCTATGCTAAGGGAGTGAAAGGGGGGTAGAACAAGCAAACACAAAGTGCTTTCTATGTGCTCAGCACTTTTCCAGACTGTCTAAATCACAGAGCAGCCATTCACACAGATGCCCTCTTCCAGCTGGGAGCACAAGTGTGTGTGGAAGGCAGTCCATTTCATTCAATTTCTGTATCTCTCAAGTCTTGTCTTTGGTTGTCTTTCTTTTCAGGTCTCCTATTTTAGGATATTTCACACAAAGAATAATAGTGTATATTATCTTCTGGCTCTTCTAGATGGTGCTTGAGGACAGAGAGTAGTGAGCAAATCCAATACAAAGATTTGTCACTGTGGGAGCTTAATAAAAGCCCCAAATCAGGGCACAATGGTGATTCACCGTTCCTGTACAGCTTGCTTCCTTGACTGTTCATCTGCTCTCTCTGATGTTCGCTAGACCTGGCTCCAACCTCCTTTGCTCAACCCACTTCATTTTGAGGGTGTAACTCTGAGATGTCATACTATAGAGCTCCTTGACTAGGTACCTCCAAGGGAATTTACCTTTGTCCTGCGACAGCATATACTGTGCCCTCTTCGTTTTTGTGCTTTGTCTCCCCAGAACATCTCCTCAGATTGGAGCTGGTTGTTCAGTTAGCATGAGTGAGATTAAATTCTGGAGTTAATTTGGCGGCTACTGTTTTGAGGCATTTATCTATGGAATTTTATAACAGCTTTTATCCTGATGCAAGGTATACAGATAAGACAGAGAAGATTCTTCCCAGGATAAATCAGTCTTAAAAAAAAATGAATGCAATAATCTTGTTTTATTGAACCTATTCATTAGACTGTCAGAAGACTTCAGGAGCTGAGAGGAGGAATGGCTGAAGGGAAGTATGGTTTGTTTGTCAAAGTAGACACATGTTCTCTTAGAGACATTCTTGGGGATGATTCAAAAGAATAGGAATGGATGGAAAGAAAAGGATAAGCTGATGAATACAGATAAAAGCCCATGTAAATTTTGTGAGCTTATGTTTTTGGAATAGAAGTGCAAGAATTGTAAACTACAATAGCTTTTCACATATTCCTTTTGTTAAGTAGAAGTTACTGAGGTTCTAAAATCCCATGGTAATTACAGAACATAGCAACTATCTGGATCACAGAGGGAGCAGGAATGGCAGCTCATATACAATCCATATCTGAGGAGAGAATCCAGATTCCAATGACTCGAGTTCCCCTACGTTCCTTAACCAAGAAAGTTCCTGTTCCTTGACTAGCCACCAGACAAAAGGGCATGATTTGAGCAAATAGAAATAAAAAAGAAAACCATACCCATGGTCATAAACAAGAGATACTGTCTTTAAATCTAAGATGGTTTCTTTTAGGGATAACAGCACAGAGTGATATCTTACTCCCAAACATCAGGATTCTGAATCTTATGAAGTCTCCTGGTTCCATGAATATTTCCTATTTTGTAAATCAGGACTCAAAAGTTATACTTTAAAAATTGTGTGCTTGAAAACCTTCATTGCCCCTATTTCCATTTAAATAGAGAAAACTAAAAACAATTTATAGTGACAACAACGGATATGAGGTAGTACATCTGTTCTTGTGAAGACTTTGCATCAATATTCATTTACTCAACACATTTTTATGAGCTCTTATTTTGTTAAAAATAATTAGGATGCAGAACTGCATATATAAGCATGCAAGAAAGCATCATTTCCATGCCTGAAAGCCACCGGAGATTACACCCTGATTATATCAGGGCGGTAGGCTTTATGAGTGATTGTCCATTTTTTTTTTTTTTCAAAATATATTTTGGTAATGCTGTCATATTGCTTTGATGTTTTTTTCAAATTTAGAAATAAATAATTGAGATAGATATGCCAGAGTTGTTCTCTTTCCTCCTGACATGTGGACCAGGGAAGAGAGATAGGAGACTAGGCATACAGCAGCAAATATGTACCTGTGAAGATTAAAGGGGTTTTGTTTTTTTGGAAGGGGGTTATAGACAAAAAACTAATTCTTTTTTAAAAATTATTTATTCATTTATGCATACAAGAGCTGGGGTGCAGGCCAGAGGTGCGGAGGTGGGGGGTGAGAGGACTCACCAGAGACAGAATGGGGAGCATCGAGTTTCTAAAATCCCATGGTAATTACAGAACATAGCAACTACCGGGATCACAGAGGGAGCAGGAATGGCAGCTCATATACAATCCATATCTGAGGAGAGAATCCAGATTCCAATGACTCAGTCCAAGTTCCCCTATGTTCCTTAACAGACAGATACAGAAATACACTGCTGAGGGGAGCAGCAGGCGAGACAGGAGATTTCTGCTGCACCATGTGGGTCCCTTCCCTGGTCAGGGATCAAACTCGTGCTACAGTGGCTGCGGATAGCTTCATAATGCTTAAACCCTTGTGCCACCAGGAGGCCCATATGGATGAAAAAGTAAATCCTAACTTGTTTGCATGAGACCCATCAGCCAGACAATTCTGAAAAGCAGTGCTGAGTGATATCTGACCTTGAATCAATAAAACCCAGTCTGTAGGAGATTTGTAGCCCAGGGCTAGACTGCTGATACTTAGTCTGTGCCCAGCCAGGGGCACTGGTTCTTATCTTCTCTTATGCTGAATTAAATCACATAGAGAACACAAACTACCTGAGGGATGAAGATGATTGTTACTCCTCTATTGTCTCCTCTTTACCCCCATCCTGCAAATCCTCCAACAGTGCCTAACCTAATTGTAGCACTGGAATGAATAAATACTGAAACCTAGCGCATGCAAAGAGGTTGGAGTGAGTTTCATGGTAGAAAACTGGATTTTGTCCATTTTCAACAACCAATCTGGGGAAAAACCAGACATCTGCTGGTTCAACAAGAAGGCCCTCAGGGTGGCCAGGACACAATCTATGCTGATCTACCCAAGCCCCAGTACCCCTTCCCCCTCTGCTTTGTCTCTTCTAACAACTAAGAGATTGCTACACTTTGATTTGGTTACTCTGCCATTTCTACAATCTGGCACAGGATGTTGTTTACTGGAAAGCAGTCTATAATCTCTAGGCCTCTGATACAGATAAATCTCTGGCATAGACAGCTGGAAAGCTAACTCAACAGTGATTTCAAATGTCTTTTTTCCTCACTCTCTTTTATTATGGAAGCTAGAACGAATAAATATTTTGTTCCAGCCTTCTTTGTAGCCAATGGTGGCTCTTTCCAAGTCTAGCCAATAAAATAAGGAAGTATAATGGGAAGCTCCTGGGAGAGCCTATGCTTCCATCAAAACAGACAGATAGTGCTGGCACCACATTCTCCTTCTTTCTACCTTGAACCTGAACATGATACTTGAATAGTAACAGCCTGCTCATGACCACAAAGTAACAAACAGCATAAGACTCAAAAGCAAAACTGATGTGGATGGTGGACTAGAAATGCACCTGGGTTCTTGACTGCATAATCATATTTCTAAACCAATGCCAGAAGCCAACTTCCTCTAGATTTCTTACTGCATGAAAAATATCTAACATATTTGTTTAAGCTGCTACTAGTTGGGTTTTCAGTAAATTGAAGCCAAAGACACTCCTAATTGAATCACTCTTGAATCAATTATTTGCAACCAGACCAAATCTTCCCATAAATGTCATTATGACATTAATCTGCATAAATTCCTCAGTAGTGAGGCTTCATATCTTCCCAACAAAGTATGAGGGTCTTAACATGGTATATACAGTCCCCAAGAGCCTTCTCTATTGCAGTCGTTTCCTTTAAGCCACCCCACTCCCTTTACTTTATACTCTAGTAATTCCTAAATAACTAAATGTTCTCTATAAAATCATACTTTCTTTGGCCCTCATGACTATGTTTCTCTTGCTGAGGACGCTCTTTAACCCTTTTCTTTGCCTGCTGTCACTTATCCTTTAAAATATAATTGCTTTAGCATCACCTATAATTGCTTAACCCTAACACTTTTCCTAAGTCTGGCACATAGTAGCTGTTCAATAGTTAACTGTTGAAATCCTTTATGTTTCAGATGACTATTAATGCACATTCCTGGCTGGATAATTCTTTCTGTCACATATTCACTCATTCACTCATTTTTATGAAAGAGAAAGCTTCAATAAATCAAAAGCCCTAAGACACAAAGTTAAAAAGCTAAGGAAAAACAGCCTGGTAGAAATTCCTTTAAAGTGTTGTAAACACACTCAACAGGAAACTCACCTGTTTGAGAAAAGAGATGGAGCCAACAAGAAACTGACCAGTATTGTCCTGCAGTCATCATCCAAGGACAGATGGGTCTAAACACAAGGGTTTATGGCTTACTGAATGCAGACTACAAGAAGAAGGTAATGACTTCATCAGTGAAACCATCATGCTTTTAAAGATACTGCTCATCTAGTTACCACTGGAATACAAAACTATAAAACCCCAATGGGCAGGAAGAGTTTCCTTTGTCACATCTTTTGTGTTCATTTCCTTTAGTTTCTTCTTTGTCTATATCCTACATCTTTAAATATGCACTGGTATTGTCCGTTTTAGAAAAAAATATCAGACAATTTTTGTACCCCTATTGTTATTATCTTCAATGTCTTCTTCTTTGCCACTGAAGTTGTAAAACGAGCATTCTGTAGTAAGATGATCATCTCTCTTTTTTCATATTAATCCCCTGCATTTGGGTGACTGTCCCCACTGAACTATTGAAATGTGTTCTCTTATAACTCTGATAAACCAATCATCAAATTCCAAACTATCAAATTTGCCATGGCCTAAAATTGCCTCTCTTCTCTTTGCTGCATCTAACACCTATCACCCCCTTCCCTTATTATTTCTTTAAACTATCTCATTCTGAAATTTGAATGTGTAATTGTAGCCTAATTTTCCATCTGCCCTTCTTGGACTTTTTAACATGTCTTCCTCCACCCTCAACCCAATTCCCTAACCATGAGCATTTCCCATATATACAGATGTTATCTCTGTCAGAAAAAATCCACTCCCACAATGTAAAATCCAGAAAAACTTATGAAAGGGGAATGCAAGGGACAACCAGCTGTGGGAATTTGTCAGAGGAAGTTTTGAAATCCAACTACATCTGCCAGACAATTGATTCTAAGCTTTGGGTCTATAAGATAAAGTTCTCACTCCTGAACTTGATATCAATGAAGTTCTAATCTCTCTTTTCAACCTCTCATTCCTTCCTTACAGAACATATTCGTACAGTACATATTCAGTAGAAATCTGCTGACTGAACAGATAACCAAATACTTCACTCCTGGATAACTCATAACCCAACTCCACTATTCTTCATCCTTCATTAATCAAAACACTTTGTGCTTACTTATCCTTTGGGTTTGCTCAGATCACCTCCCTTGTGGGCAATGCTTTTCCTATTTATTTTCTATCTTAGAAATGTTGGCTACTGCTCAATACCTAGTGTAAATCTCACCTTTTCCAAGATCACCTCCTTATCAATACAGTAGATAGTATGCTCCCCATATTGGGGCATATAGTGTATTGTTGATTATTTCTTAAACATTTGAAGTCACACAGAGATGGATGGAAGGTATTTGATGCTCCCTTGTAATCCCATCCCCATAAACCTAGCCCTGGCTTTGTATCACGTGATATAGTTGTGTTACAAGTGCAGGCTTGAAATCAGACCTGGATTTGAATTCCAGTTCTGAACATCAAGTAAAACAACCATGAGTCAGTAAATCTCCCAAGTCTTGATTTCCTCAGCTATAAAATTGGGAAATTTGCAATACTGACTCATGGTGGTATGAGCTAAGTGAGGATATGAATGTGCTGTGTGGTTGGCACATGATAAAAATTCATTAAAAATTGCTGGTGACAATGATGAAGATGCTGATGAAGATGCTGATTCTTCATTGCCAAGGTTAAATGAGTATTGTGACTACTTTGAGGAAAGCTCATGCCCAGAAGAGTACTTTCTTGCTCCCTGTAATCCTGAGGGAGACAGATGCCAGCTAAGCCTGTGGCAACTAAGCAACATAGTGTTATACTACGTTTTAATACAGCTCCTTCCTAGGATTGCTTCTCCTTCATCTGTCCTTTCGTAACCCAAGCTTTCAGCATAGAGAGAGAGGCATTAGCTCTACATTGGGGTGACCTGCAAATAAAATCAGAGGTCACTCTCAGTTGCTCTGCAGTCATTTAACCAAAAAGCAGACAGGTGCACCAGGAGGTTGTTATCAAAGTAAAACTTGCAGGCGGCCATGTCTTCAGGGTCAGTGATCTAAAGGATGCCAAGACTGTTTTTAACTTGCCCTTCCTGCATTAGATGTGAGTTAGGTTGCTCTCCGGCTTTTAGTCCAAAGATAGTAAATCTGTGGTTAGAAATCTCTGGACTTTAATAATACCCATGTTTGAGAGATGGCTCCTTGGAACTTTGGACTGTGGTTTCAGCTAAAAGTTCAACAGAGACAGTGGTTTCTTATGAGAGACAGAGGGGGCTGTAAGTAGTAATGTTTACTTTGCATTATCATTTTCTGTTTCTAAGATTTAACAGCAAAACAGCCTACCTTGGAATACCAGATTCAACGTGGAGCAGGGGATAAGTAGACAGATGATACACAAAATTACTGAGTGCATAATTTAAGGACAGAAACAATGACACAGATAACATAGGGACAACCCAGACAACAAACACATACTTCATAACATTTTGGAAGCAGTTAATAGCATTTGAACAGACCAAGGAAATCATCAACGCAGAGAGACCATGGACATATCAAAACACCTACCACCACTCTCCCATTTCTCTTCATAGCTAGCATGTCTGAGAACACACTCAGTAAAGCTATTAACATGGATGACTACATGGCTGTGAACTGATATTTTGTCCAGGTGGGTTTCTCCCTGGGGGGAGCAAAATCAGAGAGCAAAATAATCAGCAAATAGGAAGCAATTTTCCAAAATGACCAAGAGTTCTGCAGAGCTAAACTCTTAGAAACCTCAAGCTCTGGCAAAGAGAGCCTTATGATTTCTTGAGGGCTTCACAATATAATTAACTCATATTCTAGAGAGGAAGAGAATGCAAGACTAGGAAACGTTTTCAGAAGACTTTTACAATTTGCTTATGAGCAGTTTGATTGGTTCCCATATATTTTCTTGTCCATAGTCCAGTGATCTCTAACCTACGTATGTAAGAGATAACCCTTAGATATTTCCATCTTTCTTCACGTTTTACCCTTTTTCAGTAGACTTTTCCTGTGGGTAACAAAAAGCCCGGAGTTAATCACATCTGTTTAGTACCAACTTCTATAGCCCTAAGCATGGAATCTACCAAGCTACCAACAAGGCAATGACTAGTTGGACCTCCACTTCTGAAGGGGTAAGCACTGGATTGGGTTTCCCCCCTAAGGCAGGGCACACCAAGAGCCTATGTCATACCTTAGTAAGCAAGAAACTGGGGAATCAGAGACTAGCTGTTGGGGACATCCATATTGCTATTGAAAATTCATCCACACTCCCAAACCTTCCAATTCTAAGACCAGGTAAACTCCACTGCTGTTGTACATGCTTCTAGCCTCTCTGCTGTATGAGAGACCACTAAACTTGCATAAAGGGTCACCTCTCAATAATCAGTACAAATCAAACCTGTTGCCAGAGAGCAACATGATGTAAATAATCAGAAGAGTAATTTTCACTTGCCACCAGGTGCATGACTTTTAAATGTGTTCTCTAAGACAAAATGTACCTACTCAAATAATTCCCCCTAAGCACACACCCACCAGAAAATGAGGGGAAGGGAAAGTAGATTCAGTGGGTACGGGACGAAAACTTTAGAAGACAACTTGTATGCAGGGAAAACCTGAGGTCCAGAAGACTTAGCTGTTTCTTTTTTTTTTTTTTAAAGATTTATTTATTTATGCATACAAGCACTGGGGTACAGGCTAGAGGTGTGGGGGGTGGTGAGAGGATTCACCAAAGAGAGCGGGGAGCAGAACAGGCAGATCAATGGAGGTACACTGCTCAGGGGAGCAGCGGGCACAGCAGGAGAGGTCTGCCGCGCCATGTGGGTCCCCTCCCTGGCCCGCAGCAGGGATCGAACTTGTGCTGCAGTGGCTGTGGTTTGCTTCATAGTGCGTTGCTTAACCCACTGCGCCACCAGGGAGGCCCCGACTTAGCTGTTTCTTAATGGGGACACCATTTTGCTCCAACTCAAAATAACCTTCTCTCCCAGCAACCAGAGATTTAGTTGGTGACACTAAATTCTGTGTCAGGAAGTAGGGGGGCTAGTTTGACAAACTTAGTTGATTATTGTGTTGTCCCCAAATCCCCCCATTTGTAAAAGGTAAATGAGATAATTTTAGGCTCCTAAACAGTCAAAAATATGTCAAGGTAAGTCACAACTGACAACTGGACCCTGATTTTTATACTTTTTTTTTTAATTCAGAATGTACTATGAAACTAAGTAATGACTGAATGATTAGATGGACATGTTAACAGATTGTTTCCTGGGAAATTGTTTCTGCAGTCTACATCGATGACCTACATGTAGTCTCCTAAATGTAACAGCAGTAGAAGAAACCAGAACTGTCTGTAAGGAAGGATAACAGAATTGACATAGAAAGGACGTTTTAAAACCTTGCTTCAGCGCTCTGTAATTGAGGTGAACAAATAAAACAGGCAGATAAAACATAGCTGAGGCATTTTTT
Organism: Galemys pyrenaicus; assembly: GCA_019455555.1. Lineage (NCBI taxonomy): Eukaryota > Metazoa > Chordata > Mammalia > Eulipotyphla > Talpidae > Galemys > Galemys pyrenaicus. The sequence goes on along the minus strand of JAGFMF010011443.1, from coordinate 6,926,480 downwards.
CCTCATTTCTAAAACTGCTCTTTGGACAACACCAATTATTCACAGCTATCTAGAGACTTGTGTACTTTGGTGTTTGTATGTAGAACAAAAACATGTAGTTGCACCAAACTACAGATATTTCAATAATGTAGCAAACAACACCAAGATACAGGGGAGAGCCTGAGGATGTCTGGAGAGGAGGAAGCTAAGGGGAACAGAAAATCTGGATAGGCAAATCACAGAGAACTCTTAACAGTAAGTAGGAAAGGTCTAGAAAGGTGGAACCCATCACCTGTTGGTGCTATCTGCTGAAAGATTCTTTGCCTCAGCAGGTCCATCATCTGGTGAGTCCCCTTGTACAAAGAATGTGGCTCAGTGGTGAATCAACCCCGCAGAATATGCCCAACTGAATGCAAAAGGAAACTGCTGTTCTCTGGCTCGAGTGGAAGCGAGGAAAATGGCTTAGAAAATTCACTCCCTGAACCTAAAATTTCATGAAGTAAGAAATGGGAGCTGGTCTCTGGAAGGGGCAACTTTACTTTAGGGCACAAATAATGTAAAAGAACACAGTAGAGTCCATTAAAAAAATAATAATATGGCTTAAACGTAAAAAAAAACTTCTCAGGTGAAAAAAGTTTGCAATTACATGTTATAGAAATGTCATTTCTTCCAAATACCTATTCATCAGCTTCTGCATCTGTACCTAATCATCAGACTTGGTGGTAGGGAGATCTGCCACCTATGGAAAGCCACTGAACACAGCATTCTCTTTCCAGAAAGGCATGAGCCTAACAAATCCCAGATGGATGGGGGCAACCCAGGGTTGACTAGTACAATCTTTCTTGGTCACCCATTCAAGAATTAACTCCATTGTTTGATCCTACAAATGAGACAATACCAGTTTGAGGCAGGTGGCTGCCAATAGGTAGTCTGCAAAATAACCTTCATGCAGCTGTCAGTCCTAGACTCTCAAAGTACCTCCTAGTTCTATCAAGATCTCAACCTTATGCTTTCCTCTTACCTCCTTCAAATTTCTTCTTCTATCTCATCTTCTGGATTTTCTCTCCTCTAGGTTTCTTACTCCAACAATGGTCTCACCAACATGTTCACTGCCTTGTGGTTTTGCTGACCATTCCTTACATCTCCTGCCCAAGAGAAACCCAACCAGATGTTCTCTCTGTCCATTTCATGGACACAGTGCAGACTGAGATGATTTTTGTGTGTCAACAAGAATATGTTTCCCAACTTCAAGAAGTTTCAGTACTCTACGAAAATCTTTTTGCATTTTGACTCTTTAAAATGTTTCTGTTTTCCTTGAATTCCTTCTGTATTGTCAGAGGAAAGTGTCACCTCTTCTTCAGGGAGGAAATATGTCACCTCTTGAAGATACTGCTTGAAATGACTTCCAGTGGCTCTTTATATGTGCCCTTCTGAAAACACTCTTTTTTTTTTTTTTTTTTTTGCTACTTTCCTACTTTGTCCTAGAGAGGGACATTCCTTCTTTCTCTTTAGAGAGTTTTAGCAAGAATTAAATAAATCAGCAAATGGAAGAGATCTAGGATAATGTCTGACAGTTCATAAACACTGAATGCATCTTCCCCTTACAAATTTATTTCCTCTATTATTACCTAAGAGACCCCATCAAATTTCACATGGACTACTCAGTATGCCCTTAATGGCATCTGACCTTCCGGACTTTCTTTGTCACACTATCACCTGACTGACTTTCCTTTAAAGAAAAAAAGGTTCTTTTTACCCTCTTGCTGAAAAAATGTCTGGGCTCCCAGTACATGGTCTGGAACTGGGCCACATAATCCAATTCTGCTAGCTTCTCCAGCCTCATTACCTCACCTACACCTTATGGTCTAAATTACTCTCACGGACACACCAAATACTTTACAACTCCATGATTTTATACAACCTGTTCTCTCTTCCTCAAATATGACTTCATCCTTCTTTATCAGAACATGTCTACTCACTCTTTAAAGCCCAGCTCAAATATAACCCTTTCTGAAAAAGTCTTCTCAAATACACCTGAGTTGTTTTTCTCACTGCCATGTATTCTGTGTTCCTATCTCACCTTATCCCTACCTCTTATAGATGTTAACAAGTTGTCTTTGACTCTTCCTCAGTAGAACATGAGCTCTTTGAAGAAAGAATGATTTTATTCACCTTTGTATCCCCAATACCCACTTTGTTTCTTGTTTTAAAAAAGTATTTTATACCACTATGAGACACCACCTCACACCAGCGAGAATGGTACATATCCAAAAAATTAGCAACAGTAAATGTTGGCGAGGCTGTGGAGAAAAAGGAACTCTACTACACTTCTGGAATGTAAGCTGGACCAACCATTATGGAAAGCAGTGTGGCAGTTCTTCAAACTACTAAAAATAGAACTCCCATATGATCCAGCAATCCCACTTCTAGGAATAGACCCAAAAGACACAAAACACTGATTCAAAAGAATACCTGTACCCCTGTGTTTATAGCAGCACTCTTTTTTTTTTAAAGATTTATTTATTTATGCATACAAGCACTGGGGTACAGGCCAGAGGTGTGGGGGGTGAGAGAATCCACCAGACAGAGCAGGATGCAGAACAGGCAGATGGACAGAAACACACTGCTGAGGGGAGCAGCGGGCGAGGCAGGCGAGGTCTGCTATGCCATGTGGGTCCCCCCAACAGGCCGGCAGCAGGGATCGAACTCGTGCTGCAGTGGCTGCAGCCTGCTTCATAGTGCACTGCTTAACCCACTGCGCCACCAGGGAGGGCCCTATAGCAGCACTCTTTACAATAGGTAAGACCTGGAAACAACCCAAGTGCCCAAAAACAGATGACTGGATCAAGAAGATGTGGTACATATACACGATGGAATACTATTCAGCAATTTAAAAAGATAAACTAGAGTCATTCATAGAAACATGGATGGAGCTAGAAGGGATTATGCTCAGCAAAATAAGTCAGAAGGCAAAAGAAAAATACCAATGGTTCCTCCCCTAGGAGGAATATAAGGAAACCAAATACGTGACCAAGGAAATAATAATAATAAACCCAACACAACAAAAACAGAAAGACAAGGACTAATCAGGGACACTGTGAGGAGGGGGGTGGGAATGAGTTGAAGGCAGGAAGAGCACAAGGGACTGAGGTGATGGTGCATTGGTGAAATGGTGGTGGGAAATCCATGAGGACCACAATTTATGTCAAATACATATAAATAAAGAAATTAAGAAAAAAAATTTTTGTAAGAAGATATAGAGGATGTGGTAGAAATATGCCAGAAATAAATAAGAAAAGGATAAGAATGGAATAAGAACATTATATCCTGTCCACAACTGGTAGAGACAAGACACCCTGATGAAAAGAATAGGAGAAAAGGATGCTTCAACAGTGCTCCAAAAAATCTAGATTCCAATCCTTCAACTCAATTTTTTTCCTCAGCCCACACAGTAATAAAACCCATAAAAATGCCAAGTCTGTATTCCTCTCTTTCTTATTTCAAGCTTGTTTATAATAACCTTTTTCCTTCCCTAAGACCAGCTGTTGTCCAAACTTGGTGACAGTATCATCATTTCAATGAAGGTATAAAGACAACCTCAAAGGCTCAATGCCTAAATTAAATTTAGAGTCTGTGACGATATATCAGGCTGCAAGAACAGGGTCAGAACCTAGCAGGGCACTAAAGTAAGGTTCACTAGGTATGGAAATATGTTGAGAAACCTTTGAGAGGGAAAAAAAAAAAAGGGAGTAAGTGCAATTATTTTTCAAACCCGATTTTATAAATCATCTTCTCATTCACAGTTGGGCAAACACTCTATGAAAACAGACTTGCTATCCTGCTAACTTGTTCTTGCTTCTTGACAAGCCAAAATACATCATTTGGCTTGGGCTGGTCTAACTGTTAAATAAAGCAATCAGCAGTCTTATTTACCTGGGTTTGTATTTTCTCAGACAAACAGAAGGAAGCTCATGGATGGGCAAGACTGGCCTCAGACTGAAATTAACATTTTCTATAATTGTTACCAACTGTGTTCAAAGTGGAGGGAAGAGCCCTAGTCACAATGAAGATCTCAAAAGGCAGATTATTAGACTTGAACTCTAACGATACTGTGTCCGCTCTCTTTTGGAAGTAATAGTTTGGAATTTGAGTAGTTTCCCTCAAATTCTACTATATATATCTAAATATATATATATCTTCATGTCTCTCTATATATACATATCTCCATATATATACATTTTTACCATACAGAAATTTATTTAGCTACTGGTTCCACTGGAAGAGGACATGGGGCAGGGCTCTCCCTTTAGGCTAGTTTACAAGAAAAAGAGGGATATCACCATTACAAAACACAGGTATAATGCCAATTTTCATTCAGCATTTTCTTTGACTCATGTGTCAAGAAACTTGGCAGTGATTAATATTCCAAAACCTAAAAGAAGGACAGTAGGTTCCTTGGAAAGCAATGTAGTCCACCTTTGAGTTCAGAGGATTTATACACATATCCATATTTTAAGGAATTCCTTTCTAATTTCTGCCAACTACAAGGACGTGCTTGTATATCCCTACCTGCAAAAAGAGACAGAACTATGGTGGGAAAAGAAAGGACTGTAGAGAAAGATGATGGGAAAAGTTAAGAGAAAAAATAAGGCACTGAAAATTTAGGGTAGAATCTGCCAGAGAAAGCATGGTGTTTAAGAATAATATTTAATAATTGATCATAGTACTTAAAAATAGAACTTTGGTTAAAATCCTGGCTTTACCTCATACATCATATGCTATCCTGGGTTCTATGTCTCTATGCCTCAGTTTTCTGCAACTATAAAATGCTGATTATAAAAACTGACTGCATAAGATTCCCATAATGATTTTAAAAAATAACAAAAGAGAGCTTGTGAGCAATAACACATAATACAAATGATAGTTTAGTGGCAATAAAACCATCATAATGAAGAATTTGAAATGCTTTTGTTTATTGTCCATCCTCACTAATATGTTATCTTCTGCAGGAAAAGGGAAATTTGGGGATGAAGACTTTGTGTAAGTCTCTACTTCCAAACAAGTTGAGAAACTCATTTTGGGGATTCGTTTAAATAAAATCTTGAGCACAAAGAGGCTCGGAGTCCAAGCATAGAAGAGTCTGGGGAAACATACAACAAAGCAACGATGGAGACAGTCTTTTGGTTCCAATGGCTAGTGGGACTGACGCTGTGGGGCTGTGTCCACTCTGAGCACGACTCAGCGGAGAGACCTAAAAACAGAGACCTTACTTCTGGGAGGTCATACTTTGAACTTAATGTTAGTAAAGAAAGTCTCGATGTGGGTTAATTTTTTTCTTCCCTTTGTTTGCCAACATGCATAAAGTTTCCTTGGCTTCAAAGTCATAGCCAGATGAACTGCCTCAACCAGAGAGCCAAAATAAAAGAAAGCAGAGAGAAAACACATGCAAATGCCTGCTTACAGGGAAGAATAGGAAACTGGTTCCTGCTTTTGTCTTAACAGATTGTCAATCTTTCCTTTCCTCAGGTCTTTCAACATACATCTATACGGCTCATGTCCATGCTCTCAATCATTCTGCACCAGACACAAAGGTACCTTTTTATAAAAACTGCAGAGACTATTCTCTGACTAGTAAACCTGCTAGAGGGAGAGCGCAGCCTCTATCAGGCTAGCCAGCAGGAACAAGAGTTCCTTTCTGAGTTGCATTTCCTATCCATCGTTCTCTTAAAGTTGGAACTGACTCAAGAGTAGTCTTGATCACTATACAATCTAGATACTGAACTTTACCACAGGTGCATTACAGGTTAGTAGAGAGGGACTTATTTAAACATTCTAAGGGTATGAAAGAAAAGACCAGAAAAACTTTATAAAACATAAATGTATGTGCCTGGGAATGACAGGCATTTTACATCTATCCAACCAGTCTTGTCTTATTAATTGGTCCCCTTAACACACATTTGTTGGGCTTCCCGACCTCCTAAAGAATAGTTACAGAGGGACATTGCTGCCTAAATCTCATGGGACTTAAGGAAGTAATTCTGTGACTAAGTCAACAAAACATCTGTTCTGTGTTCTAAGCAAGTACAAGATACACAACATCATTATTCTTACTGCTTAGGCTCTGTCATACCAGCAAAGTATACATGAGTTTCAGTGGGATCAGCCAACAAATGGGGTGAATGCCCAAATTCTAAGCATGGCCTCCAATCCAGGCAGGTTCAGCCAAAGCGAACCCTCTTTGCCATCAATGAGATCTCCAAGGAGAACTGAACCAAGAAATCTCACAAAGACTGGAATCAAACAGAGTGCCAAAAAAAAAAAGCTATGGGAGGGGGGAAAATGCTAAGCTCCTCCAGAATTCAGTTAACTGGAATTCTTGCTGCTAACCAGCCCAACCAAGCTGGAGAACAAGGTTCCTTTCTTCACAGGCTGTTATCAAAGCCCAGCCTCGTGCCTGCCACTCTCTCGAGGATGCCTTCTTATCTGATTAAATGGAATATTATGTGAAATATTCAGCCACTCCGGCACTGGCTGTGTGGGTGTGCTAGATAAAATCTTCATGAAAACGCCATCACAGGGTCATTTGTTTAATTTCAATTCTGCAAAGTGTAAAAATAGAACGAACTGCCGTGAAGGGTTGAGGTTTGACAGCTTCAACGAGAAGGCTAGTCCAATAGCATACAAACCACAGTGTTCCCCAGGATGCCAGGATCATCTGCTTTCTCCCTCTGCCAGAGAAAAAACCTAAAAGCAAGTGCTGCTTTCACTTCTCTTCTGCTTTCCCCTTCTTTCACCTGTTATTGCACTGTTTCCCCTTTTCCCTCTCACTTGGCTTGGGTCCTTTATCCCTGTGCCTGGCCCTACCCTGCCCTCCTCCATCAGCTCTCTTCATCATCTCTCAGTGTCATTTCTCTTTTTCTTCTTCCCAGGGACATCTTCCCACCTCCAACCCCCACGGCAGCTCATGCACCCTCCCCAGACAGCCCTTGCCTCCTAGGGTCATCTTTCTCCAGGCATCCTGGAGTCACAAACTTTTCTAGGAATGGCTCTTCCACCCCATTTGCAAGTCCATCCTCCACCACGTCCCCAAATCACAGACTGTGAACATGTTTAGGAAGATAGAATTTCAGAGCCAAACTACCACAAATAGTAGGTGAGCTGTGGGGTCATGTTCCTCATCTAGCAAAATGAATTTATTATTCATTGAGCTCAGCAATTCCCAGCAGGGGTGTTAGCCAGGTGGGACCTCAGTGGTCTTGTGTTTTGGACAAGTCAGTTTTTAATTTCATGAATTAATTTTTTTAAATAAATGCCTAAGTTGCCCACCCCTTCTGATCCTTGAAGCCCACAGCCACCTCTACATCAGTCTTTTCATAATTCTGGTTTAGAAAGAGAAGCTTATCCTTATACTAGGGGCTCCAGAGTTGCACCAAAAGCCCACATGGATGCTAAGAGGGGGAGAGGCTTCATGCTTCATGCTACTAGGATCTCAGAAAGACTGACATGGTTTCAAATCAATGCGTTCAGGTCTGTTAACAGGCTCAGCAGGACTGACTCAGTTGTATTCCTTCACTGTATCTTCAAAAGGCTCCTTCACTATGTCTCCAAAAGGGTCCTAGTCTGGGAAGACCATCAACAGGAGCTTCCCTCCCCTGCTGTGGATCCTTATAAACTTTCTCTGAAGATGGAACTTCACTGTTGGTTCGAGGCAAGTCTAACAGTGGAGGTGGTTAGCATACCACCAACTCACAGATTCATGAGCATCCATCCACTCTAAACAATTAAAATTCTCTTTATTGCTATCTTGCTCATCTGTACTTGAGCTCACTGCCAAGTATTCCTCTATCTAGACAACCCCATTTTCACACAAGCATCAAACAAGGCTTTAAAATGAAGGTGTCCCTCACAATAGCATATGTTTACTCAAGATACTCTCTTAAACCATCCCACCTCTCTTTGTTGTAACAGTGTTTCTACCCTGCTCCTTCTTACTTGCCAAGTTCATTCCTTATGCATATACCCAAAGTATACCCATCAGGTTCAAAGCAGATTGGTTGCTGGGGCATCACTTAGCAGTCAGAGCCTAAATAAAGGAACGTTGGCACATAAAACACACATGCAATGTCTCTGTTTGTTCATATGAGGATGCGGGATCAAAGCATGGACATAGTTTTAGTATAATTTGAAGAATGATCCTATAGAGGCAGAAAATGAAATGAGGTTCCTGATGTAACAATCCACGAAAGCAAAATGGGGAATGGAGAGAAGGAAGGAAGGAAATATCGTGATGAAACCGAAGAACCAGAAGCGAAACAGAGTATTAACTGCAGCAGGCACCCCAAGAGAAAGCAATCCCTCTGCAGGGCAAGCAGATTGGCAGTAATTCAGAGCAGAAATGTAAATAGCAGCCTCAAACCACAGACAGCTGAAAACGACAGGCCACCTGTGTTAAAGCACCAGACAGTGGGAGCAGAGCAGTGGAAACACCTAGGCAGCACAGCTGCAGCCCTGGGGCTGGTGATTTCAGTTACAAGTGTACATAACATTGTGTGTGTGATGGGGAGCCTCAATGGGGAAGTGAGCTAATCTGCTAAGACATCAAGCTGGAAGGCAGTGGCAAGGACCACCTCTATAATGGGGTACCCTTACAAAGATGTGATTTAATTCAAGGCCTATGATCTATGAATACAGCTGAGCAAGAAACCAAGTAGCATACTCAGTTTTGGCAACAATGGCCAATGAAGGTACTACAGGCACATCACAGTTTGGAAAGATACTGGCTTATCTGTCACTCATAATGGCTTCTTTTCAACACTCAGCCCAACACCCAGTCCCAAATCTCCAAAACCAAAGTTTCTGAGAGAGGACAGGGGAAACCTGAACATCCATACATTTTTGGAGACCCTGGATCTCCTGAATGCCAATGATGTCCACCAGAGCTCCTAAGCCAAATTTGAAACAAGATCTCCTAATTATAAAGTCAGTGCGCAAGAGAGGGAGCCTCAGGCCAACACTGATGGCTTCAACAGCAACCTCACTGAACACCATCAAAGACAGCCAGTTCAAGTTGCCAGAAGCAGCGGCAGGGCTATGGACAGGGATATCCAGTGGGGAGTTAGAGAGATAGTCTCCAAGTAAGGAACGAAAGCAGAGGCACCTCTGAATAGAGGAAATAAATGTTAGCCTCACCCAGAGCACAAGACGGAATTGCTCACCCCAGAGACACGTGTCTACACTTTGCCCTCAAACCTTTTAAATGCTATTTAATAAAAAGAGAGAGAGAAGTAGGTCACACCAGAACCGTATGGAGGCCTCTCTTTGAGGGTGCCTGTTCTAGTGAGAATCCAGGTCAGATTAGGGGCAAAGTGGGACCTGGTTGAGGGTTGAAATGCAGCATTCTAGACTTGTTTCAGTATTAATTTCCTGAGCTCAGAGAGAGCCTCGGCTGAGATACAATGCTTCCCCCCTCAACCCCCCAAAAAAGTTTCCAGGGGAGGGTTTCTCGTCCATAAGACACGATCTCCAATAGGTGGTGTGCCCACATAGATGCTGACAGAGGATCTCAGCCCCCTGCACAAATTTCTTTGTCTTCACCCAGAGTGGTGGGAGTTTTACATCTGCTGCTGTCATGAAAACATTTTCTTATTTTTTTTTACAAGTATTTCTAAAAATTTCCTTGCATAAAGCTAGGGATATCATCCAAGTGTATGTGACATGCGCAGTCCTTCCACCCCACCCCTCCTCTTCAATTCTGGGTGTTTGATGGAGTCATCCCTCATGACTACTTCACGTACCTCAGAACCCAGCCTGGGAGCAGGATCGTAAATGCTTGTTCCTAGATGGCCTTGGAGCCTATACATCCTGGTAAACTTTTTGAGGAATGAAGCTCCTCTAGAGAGGGGGTTGGCTGATGAGTACAAAAAACTTGTCTTGGCTCTCGCAACTTCCTTCTAATGGACACTCCTTCTCATCACTTCATCATCTCCCTAAAGAAAACTCAATTTCTTCCAGAATGGGGTTCCATCCATGCCGAGGTTCAAACCAAGAATTCCTCCAATTACTAGACCTATTTCTACCCTAGGAGGACATTAGGAAAAGCAGAACCTAGTTTTAAGAGCTACCTTCAGATAAATCCCACCACATCCAAGTTGTTTTTTGCCCAAATTGTAAGCATAGGAATAGGCATTAAGATTGATGGTGGTGGCCAAATGAAGCAGGGAAGTGCTGTCCAGAACAAGGAAAGCTAGCATCCCCAGCTCAAACTTTTGCCAGAAAGCTGGAGTAAAACAGACACCATCTCCATGCCCACAGCCCTGCCCTCACCGCTTGCGTGAGCACATCTCCAGAACTGAATGGAGAAAGAAGCCAGCTAAGCCATCTCCGAAAATTCAGGAAGGGGTAGTCTATCCCAATTTTTCCTGGGGAGGCCAACTCTCAGGTGTTGGACACTACAGCCAAGCTACAATCCATGTTAATAGCTTTACCGTGCTTTGGGGTCGCACTAAGAAAATTCAGATGAAAAGAAATAGCACCCCCGCCCCCAATGTTTCCAGTCTCCGCTGTCAACAGGATCCCTCACCATCACCCCCTGGCACCCAGGTGTGGCCCTCCCAAGACTCTGACAGGTCAGGAAGTTCTTACCTGGGTCTGCTGGGAGAGACACTCATGTGGACACACGTTCCGGGCGTGCCAGGTCAGCGGCGTCCAGGACACACCGGCCGCTGGTTACTGCTCACCACCACATCTCCCCCGAGCCTGGCTTTTTGCAAAGAGCAGAGTTTAGTCCCATCTAGAGGGGGGAGACAGTGCGTGGAGTCTTGAGGACGCCCCTAACCGGTTAGGGTGAGAGCCCAGCTCACAGCTCACACTAGGCGCAGGGGACCTCCGCACCTGGACGGTATAGTCTGCGCCCAGCTGGCGGGACTAGGGGCCGCAGGGCCGGAGGAAGCGGAACTCCCCCTCTCTCCGTGGGCTCCGAGGCTCCCGCTGTCTCCGCACGTCTAGTTACCGCATCGCGTTCTATATATACATCTGCCCCCTCCCTGAGCGGCTGTGTGCCTCTCCGTCCTCCCTGACTCTACCTCTGTGGTTTCCGCTCCCTCTCCGTCCCTCTCTCCCCAGCCGTTTCCCTCTCTCCTCACTCACTCTCTCTCCTCCCCTCACCCTCCCTCGCTGGGTGAAGCCTGCTGCCTGGATTCTCCCCGTGTTGCTTCGCTCAACATCTAGCGCTGCAGTGTAACGCGGGGACATACAACCAGACAGTTCCTTTAAAATCAGCCGCTCCTTTAAAATCAGACCATCAAGTTTGGTGCGGAAACCAACACCAGGAGCGCCCTGCACCAGAAGGAGATATTAGCCCATCTGGAAACCAGATTACCAGGCTCACGCAAAGCTGTAAGGGATGTGTGAGGGCGAACAGACAGATTAGCAGGAGTCCACAGGTGACCAGCAGGATCTTCAGGATGGGGTGGAATCCTCACCTGGTAGTGTCTTGACCCTGCAAAGCAGGATGGAGCCCTCAAAGGACTCATTTTGCTGACAAGAAAGCCCAAGCTCAGAGAGGTTCATTGGTTTGCCCAGATCACACAGCGAGCTAAGCAACTGGAGACCAAAATCATCCAATTGACAGGATAGCCAGTTCCCATATCTCAGAAAAAACATATTGCACGTGGAGCGACCCAAAAGATAGAGTTGTCAGGTTCATTCACTCTGGCCCAGCGCACCCGTGTTTCGGGAGGTCACCAGAGATCATGAAGAAAATATAATCAGCCCTTTTACAAGTTAACACTCTACACTGACTAGAACCACTCTGAAGTCCTGCTTTCTTCCCCTCTTCCCCTTCCCCATGTCTCTTATATCCCTTTGTCCTTTTTACCTCTCCCCTCTCTCTTACATAGCGCCCTCACTGCATTTAGGGATGTCCCCTTCTCTTTGCATTTTACTTTGTGGAATCATTCATTATGTAAATGTCTGCTATCTGTCATTCTGACTTGCTTTACTGCACATAATTCCCTCAAACTCCCTCCATTTTGCTGTAAATGACTGCATATCACAATTATGAGCATTGAGGTAATTCACAGATTAAGTTACAGAATAACTCCTTGGAGCTATGTGATAAATCAAGAAGAGTTCCTTTACAAGATGTGATCACTGAGAAGCAGGTAACAGGGTCAGAGTTTGAGGTCTGGAGAGGTACCCCAGCTCTATACTTTGCCAGCTTTGTCAACATGGACATATTACTTTACCTCTCTATGCCTTAGTTTCCTTCAATGAAAAGTAGAGAAAGTAACTGACCTTGTGTGGGAAGTGAATGACATTCTGAATAAGGACTACCAGGAACTCAGAACATTTTAGCTATTATTCATATTGTTGCTCATACTTCTATTAAGAACTAAGAAACCTAACCCTCTTAAAGAGCTTCTACCTATCCTTACTAACTGGGTAACCCTGAGCAAATTGTTTAATCCCTCCTCTCTTAATCAAAGCTATTTTGATCTCTAAAATGGAAATAATAATACTGTGTCTCCTATTATAGGATTATTGTAGGATTAATAAAATAATGCCTGTAAAACACCTACCATGGTGCCTAACTTTTACCATCTCCTACAGATGTAGTCATCATCATTGATTCATTGAGCAAGAGAGACCTAGAGATTTTACATTCTCAACATTCTCATTTTATAACCCAGAGATGATAAATTGCCTTACACTCATTAATAAAGCTAAAATGCTGGTGTTCTTCTGCTTCCTCATCCAATATTCTTTGAGCAATGCAAACCTTTCTCGCCATCTGTCCCAGGGAATACTATTTCCTTGGAATTTTAATTGGTGGCACTTCAACAAAGGTTTCTACAGCCAAGGGTATCTGAGAAATAATGGGTTAAGCAAAGTAAATCATGTTTTCGTTGGTTGGTTTGGTTGTTTGTTCACTGTAAGACTTTTCAGAGTCATTATTATGTTTATGAGCACTGAGAATTTCCAGGAGAGGGCTACAGCACTCCTCACTTGTTAAATGCATTTAATCAGGAAATTCTTTCTCACAGAGCATTTGGGAAACCGGAGATCTAGAAGACAACTTGAGGGAACATTATTTAGCACCAAAATGCAATCAACCAAGGTGACTGCTTAGTTTGAGTGACCTTCAGAGAAGAGACTAGGGGTAAGTCATCCTAGGCATTACCATTCCTCTTTCTAAGTTTGGAACTTTCTGGGTAGATGCAACCCTCAGATGAACATGTCACCATGGCATGGGTCACTCATGCCAGAGCAACTTGCTTGGCTTGGGATATAGGAAAACAATTGCACAGTCTAACTCTTCTGCTGGGCAGATTTGTCCCAGTTGCAGGTATTCAGTTCTTCCTTCCCTCCTTTGACTGAGGACAAATTTCCTGACTTCCTGGGCTATTTTGCACTGTGATCAAGAATACGGGCTTTTGAGCTAGGCAGTCCTAGGTATTGATCCCACAGTCACTTCTCACTAGCTTTTGTATATTGGGCAAATCACTCAACCTCTTGAGCCTGAGATCTCTCATTTGTAAAATCAGCGTATTACTGAATTTTAAAAGACGGCACCCTTGACCTCGTGCCTGGCATGGAGTAAGGCATCCCCAAAATTCTACTAGTAGTACAAAGAGTGATAAAAATAATGGTAGCAGAGTTGTTTAAAGCATGTAGTGGTCAACAGATAGCTTGGTGACATAACAGATTTTTGCTGAATCCAAAAGTAAAATCTTACTCTTTCCTTTCTCCCCATATAAGGTGCCATCATCCCAAAAACTACTCTGCTCACTGAGAGCTGGAAGGAAATGAACAAGCTTGAAATTAGCCCCTCCTCCAAAAAAGGCATGACTATAACAAAAGCTTACTTCAATTGAGCAACTGCTAAACATCAGGCACTATGCTAGTAATTTATATTTATATCAATATTCATTATATAGCTATATCTGTACCTGTTTGTATTCCTTACAACCACTTGGTGAGAAAAGATTCACCTACAATATTTATTTTAAAAAACCCAAAAAACTAAGGTTCAAAAGTTTATGAGGCAAGAGACCAGATTAATCCAAAACCAAATGAATTATGAGTTTCACTGTATTCATTTCAATCCCAGGGGAGCATCAGCATATTGTGAACTAGAACACACTTCATGGGGCATGGAGCTGGTAATACTTCTCTCTTTTATGGGAGGGGCAGTTGTAGAACAGATATAATTAATGCCCAATTAGCAAGAAATGGAGTTAAGACAATTCCTTTCTCAGTTGTCTACCCTAAGGGCCCATTCAACATCAGTCTAGAATAGTGAAGGATCTATAATTGCCATTTAGAGCATTAGAAGGTATTAGCTGATCAGGACATTTTGTATAAATAGAAATGAAGATATCATTGTCTTTCCACCATTAATAGGAACCCAGGCATGTAGAATCACTATAGTGGAGTAATGTTTTGTTTTTGGTTTTTCGTTTGTTTGTTTGTTTTCAGCCTCACCCAAAATATTCTTCCACACTCCTCTACACACATCTCACCATTCTTCTCCAGCAAGAAAGCCATGCCAGGTTAAAACCATGACTCCTCCCAAACTAATGCTTCCTACTAATCCCAACTCACTCTCCCCAGCCTGTTTGTGATAGAATAAAAATCCCAGACATCCTCTGATGGCAACCTCAGGATCAGAAAAGGGCTGACCTTCCTCCCTCCAGGAGGTCAGAATCCTAAATGCAGTTATGGCCACCTCTGAGTCCTGGCTGAAAACACAACCTGGCTATTTTTTCAAAGTGGTTTGGAGAGAAACCAAGTAATAAGACACAAAAGGCAAAAGGAAAGAAGAGAGTGAATCTTTGTTATTTCCCCAGGCAAAATGTAGCAAGAAGCTTCTGCAATAAAATTTACACCTGCATAGCTGAGATTGGAGAGGACAAAACCAATCAAATGCCCAGGTTCTCTCGACAGAGGATTCTACTGGATTTGTCATTGGAAGAAACATCTGCTGTGTGGCTGTGTGGGCGTGCATGTATTAAGGGGGGGTGGTGGGGCAGGGGAGCAGTGGTGGGTGGATTAAACACCAACACCAACTACAAATATCTGATATTGTACTGAGTACTATCAATTCCAGATTTCTGTTATCCTTTCAATAATCCAGTCGAAGTTAATTTTTTTTTCCAGTCGAAGTTAATTTAATTAAACCCCACTTTGGAAGGAAAGCTGAGACTTAACAAAGGTTCTATAACTTGTCCAAAGTCACACAGTAAGGATTTGATGTGAGAATTGAATCCTATTGTCTGTAACAAATAATAATCCCAACTAGTTTACATGTGGATTCAGCATTTCAAACACATTCTTTTTGAACCAAAAATAATCTTGAGAGGTAGATCAAATACCTCTCCCAACTGGTACATGAGGAAATGAAAACTCAAGAGAGATGAAGTCCATTACAGTCCAATAGAGAGAAAATGACATCAATGAGTCTTGAATCTAAGGCTTATACTCTACTCTGTCACCCTAGCAAAATAAACACTTTCCAGGTTTTGGAATCTGATGCCCCCAAGAATCAGAAAACATGTCAGAATGCCCCCAATAAATTGTTATGACTGACTTAGTCACTGTGAAAGGTGAATCCTAGGGAAAAACAAAACCAACAACATGGAAAAGTCAGATCCCTGGGATCCAGGCCCTGGACAGGAGTTCCAAGAACAGGAGTCCCCTCTGCCTCTGTCTCTCACAGACTTCAGGTCAAATGTTCACATCTTCCTGTGCATTACTCCTGAAGGAAGAATGATGACAATACTAAAGGCATACACTCATTTAGATCTTACAAATTTCAGACTCTTTTAAAAGTGCTTTACATTTTATTTACTCATTTGATCACAGGTCATGCTATGAGGTAGGTGCTGTTATCATCTCTACTTTGTAGAGGAGGAAAATGAGGCACAGATAGGTGAAATAATTTGCTCAAGGTGACATAGCTGATATGGGAAGAGTGATGATTTAAACTAAGGAATCTGGTGCCAGAATCCAAGTGCAAAAAAAGCCTGTAGCTAACCAGGATATTGTTAGTTGCTCTGATGAGATGCTGAGAGTGTCTCAAATAGAGTAAGGGGGGGCGTTTGCATCTGAGGGAGGGGTGCCCTGGGACCACCATCCCTCCTCCTCTAGGCTGGCTTTTGCCCAGGGGCACTTGGCTTACTCCTCTGCCCATTGCCTGCCAGCCTCACCAGCTGCCCCTTGTTAGCTCTGCACAAAGGGAAGCCAGATTTGCTGGGGGAGGGGTGGCAGTGCCTATGGTCTCCCTCTTGCCAAGTAGGGGACTTGTCTTCCCCTCCCCCTTCTCCTGAGAGAGCCCATCTGGCCCATATGACCAGCTGATTTGTGCTCTGAAAAGTCTGCTTTCAAGTGAGGGCAATGGGATTCAGTCCCGTGAACCATGACTTTTAATCCAGTCAGGGACATTTTCCCTGCTTATGGGCATCACCTAACCCTGCAGAGTCTGCTGTAGGCTGTGAAATGAGGCTCCACCAGAAGTCTAGCCATAGAGAAGGGGGGGGAGCCCAGGCTTTCCTTCAGGGGCACATTTGACCTTGGGGATTTTAGAGTGACTTTCTCCACTCTCTCTTCCCCCACTGGGTGTGGTACATTATTGGAGATATTGAGGCAAAAGAACATGGGTGGGGTATGATGGAGAGACAGCTGCAGGTGGTGGATAAATACAAGCTTAGAGTTCAGTGACTCAAGCTCAAGTACAGAGTTGGCTAGAAACAAACTGTTTGAACTTAGGATCACCATTTCCCTTCTGTTAGGCCTCCCTTTTTCCCCCTATAAAATGGGAGTTGGATTAGATGAGATTCCTCCTATATTATAAGAAGTGGAAAGATTTTGCCAAGGAGCATGATTCCAAGGAGTGCATACTTAAAAGTCCAATGTGGAGGCTCCCCTTTGCTCCGCCCTCAGGCATCTCCTAGTGTCTACTCTCCAGGACTCCACATGTTGATGTGACATGGGGGCCACCTGAACAAGTTGCTGAGCCAATGTCTCTAGTCACCAAGGGAAGGCTCCAGAGCCCCCCTTTTATACAAAGCAATAAAGCCCAACATCTGGATTCTATGAATTGGCCTGCCCCAGGCTTCCAGATTCTCTCAGCTATGCCTCATTGATAGCCAATCTTAGAGTTAGGTCTTTATTCGCCTTCAGACTTTACTTTTCCCTTTTGATCAATACAAAGAAAAAAATAAAAATTAATGGACCCTTATCCCCGGGGTGCCAGGTAATTAGCTAATCAGGAATATGGTGAATAAGCTTCGCAACAGGCAGTATCCCACTGGGAAAATCGATCCAGCCCCTCAACCATATCAGGCTCTATCGCTAACAGGCAGTGGCACTGAGAACAGCAGCAGGTTTGATGCTTTGTTTTTTTTTTTGGAAAAGGCATTCCTGGCTCTAATTTGCTCCTGCCTCAAAGAAATAAGACAAAGATAGAAGAAAACAAGAAGTGAGCATGTGAGGAAAAGGCCCCACTAGGAAGCCAACATGGTGTATTGGGTTGTCCTATAAATCTATATGTCAGGGTGCTGAGTCTTGATTACACGACTGTGTATAGCACTAAATAAAGCATCACACACCAACAAGTAATCACTAAAGGCCCTTAGTGGTGATAAGAGATGATGAAATGCCCTGTCTCTTGTCAACGTCCCACTGCTCATTCTCTGCCAACAGGTGCTCCACTTCATGTCAAGGCTATAGGAAACGGAGTTTGGTTGCAAGGCAGTGTAGGACCCCAAAGTGAAGTCTTCTGCATGGATGGGGCCTGCACATAGGGTGGATGTGGCAGCAGATATGATAAAACCCTTTCCAGGCTGATGGCATGTGCCATCTGGAGAGGATGTTGACAGGCACTATGCTGTGATCTAAGCAAGGAGTTTCCCTAGAGAGTCTGAAAAGTGAAGTAATAATAACACAGGCGATGTGAGGTGTTCACTTAGCAACAGGAAGGTCTCTGGGTGTGCCTAGCTTCTGGATCCCACTCCTGAAAAGACTGGTGAGAACAGATGGAGTTCCTGTCCCAATAGACCTAAGTCCTGGGTGGGTTACCATATGAGGACCATTTGCAGGTGAGAAAACTGAAGGCTCAGGTTATACCACCAGCACGTGCAGAGCTGGGGTGCAAACTAGACTCAGAATCTAGACTCTGGAGACTTACCCACTGTACTCTACAGCCCCTAAGAACTAAGCTGGATGTACATGTTTAGGCCATTTAAGGGGCCTGACAGGATCTTGGGAGATTATAACAGAATCAATCCAGGAAAATGTTTACCAACTAAACATTTTATAAAGAGCATAAAGCATTTTGTAAAAAGCCTTTGCTGAGGGTCCTGATGGAGTACTACAGACTTGGAAAGCACACAGTGAGAACCAAGAAGTGAAATCCCAATTCAGTGAAGAAACACAAGGAGAGTCTTAAGTCACACTAATTCAATCCAAGTGTGCAGACTCTGACAGCTTCATCTCAGAGTGCTGAAATAATATGCCAAATACAACCTCAGCCCCACAGCCAGCAGTGCTGAGAAATCATGGGAAAATCAGGGACCAAAGCCCTCAACTCAACTGTAGTTTCCAGAAAGCAGAAATTAGAGCATCTTTAACAGAGCTCTAAGAGAAATTATTAAATACAGAACTCTACCAAAGTAGGACAAACAAGCATCTCTGAAAACCAGTAATGCCAACACATATTAACTTACTCATTGGATAGGCTACTCATTGGATAATGTTCATTCAACAAACACTTGTGGAGAATCCATCATTTAGGATAACGTTGGTTAACAAGACAAAAACATCTCTTTCCTCTCACTGAGTATACTTGGAAGAGTCAGAAAATAAAGACATAAACAAGATCTCCAAAAATATTAAGTGTCAAGGAGAAAATAAAGCACACCAACGGACTAGGGAAGGATTCAAAGGGAGGTGGTCCTTTGGTCAGAACAATGGAGAATGTTTCTCTAAAGGCCTTTGAGACTGGGGTGAGGAGGAGGAACGACACATGTGGAGATCTCAGGGGAATGTTTCCAGGAGAAGGAAATAGTAAGTGTAACATTCCAGATGCTTGGGAAAGTTTGGCATGTTTCATAAACCAAAAGAGGATCACACTGTCTGAAGGAAAGTGGGGGGAAGTGAGCCAGGAAAGTAGGCAACTTGGTCAATCTTTGTAGTCTGTGGTCAGGAGTTTAGACTTTGTCCTCAGTGAAATGGAAAGCAATGGGAGAATTTAAGTAGGAGGATTACATGATTCAAATTGCTTTCTAAGAAGATGACTCTGGCTGCTCTGTGAAGAGCAGTTTGGAAGTAGAGCAAGGATGGAAATGGGGAAATCTTTTAGAGACCCAATGCATTTGTTTAGGGGAGAGAATCTGGTGGTTTACTCAAGTACAGAAGATGCAGTGAATCGGAATCAGAATATCTTTTGGAGAGATATTTTTGAGCACATATAAGTTTATTTTAAACTTTTATATTGAAAATTTTTTAATGAGTCTGGAGTTCCTGGGGGCAAGATATTGAAGGAGCAAAATATTGAAGGAGGCTTGGTCTTGGCCTCCTCATATTTATTAATATTATTGAGATGACTTTAGGGTGATGATATTCACAATCCTTGCAGTTATAATGTTTCTTTGTTGGTTATTCCAATAACAGATTTATCTGTGGACTGCTTCCTCAGGCACCTCTGACCAGCTATAACACATATGCCTTGCAGCCGATCTCTAACCAACTCTGGCCAGGGTGATGGGGGTAAGGAGGACAGGCAGATCAGCAACTGCCCAGCGTCCAGGCTGTTGCAGAGGAACTCCAGTGCCAAATGACAATTTCTACAGGTTTCCAGGGCTGAGTGGGTTTTTTGGTCATTACCATAGTTTCTAAGTCACAGCTGTGGTTGGCCTGCACCTTCCTAGACTGTGTACCATTTGCATATAACTCCCCCTTACCCCCTGCAGTAGCCACAAAAGCAGCAGAGATGCATGTGGTTCTTTCATGAACTAAGCACAGAAAATGTCATTATCACCGGACCAACACAGAGTGGAGCCAGTTGCTTCAGGGAAAAGAGAGTTTTCTATGCTATAGTAGCAGCACCAGAAATGGGGTGGGAGGTTGGAGTAGGGTGTTATACTTCCAAAATATAATAATGCAAGCCAACATTACCTTAATAAAAAAATAAGTATCTTTAAAAAGAAAAGGGGCTCCTAGAAGATTCTGAGGGGTTCCTTTTCCTCTTAATATGCCTGTGAGAGTTCATTCTAACATCATGGAAGAAGGAATTTTCAGAAGCCCGAAATTCAAATAAGTCTATAGATAGGATTTTAGAAATGGCCAGGCTTATGCCAAGAAACTAACTTCTAATTTCACTGGGACTCCAGTTACTCAGTCTGCAAGAGCAACCTGAGATCTGGCTTATTTCACAGCTCCTGAAGGAGCAGTTCACTGTGCACCAGAGCCATGCAGGATAATAATCCCAGCGGACAAATGGGAAGAGACATTAATAATAAATTTCCCTGCTGAAAGAACATAAAGAAGTAAAAGTTAGGGGCATCTCAGGAGTACCCGCTGCTTAATAATAAAGGTAACAACAACATGATTTCTTGGCCAGGCTGCAAAAATATCTTTTAGTTACAGGTGTCAATGCCCGAATGTCTGGTCCTTGGTTTATTACTGTCATTTAATATGCGATGGGTGTCTGCTCCCAGCACAGATATTTTTCTTTGACACCAGGAACACAAAGCTTTCTTTGTCTGAAATCCCAAAATTTCCCAGTTGTAAGGCCCTGTGTGCTTTTCCTTCTCCATTTTCTGCTAACCCAAGATTTTCTGGTCCTTTCGCTACAGAGTAAAGGGGAACTTGCTTTTCAGGAAACCTTAAATAATTACATCAGTACCCATTGAACTATTAAGCCCTATACTATCTGAGGATTGGGGTGAGGTACAGAATCATAAAAATTATGACTGTATAATTACTGTGTCCTTTTTCATTCAACTCCATTAGTGGTCATTAGTAAAAATTCTAGCTGTTTTTGTATTCAGTTCAATTCCGCTTGTTATCACAACCCTTGAGGGTTACACGAAATGAGAAGCTCCTTCAAGAGATTTTCAATCTAGTAAAATATCTGAGAGAATCATGGGATTACAGTACAACTGGAAAATAAACTGAATGAAAACAAGAGAGCCTATAGATTACCAGAGGTCCTATAGCTAGTGACAAACCCATGCCACTGAGAAGAAAAAAAAGACCAAGTAGCATTTGAGGTGAGTCTTGAGGACTGGATTTGAGGTCAGGAGCTGTAGCAGAAGGATAGGGAAATGAATTGGGCTGGATGAAGCTGGAGAAATAGGCTTAGCTACAGAGCCTGAGCTATTGAGGACATCTGGGATATCTTAGGCCCAGTGATATGATAAAGAAAAGTTAGATGTAATTCAGTAAAGTATTAATACCAGGAAATTCTTCTCTTCCCTGGACATAGAAATGTGAAATTCCAGGTGGTCAGATAAGAATGTGGAGAAAAGTAAGCTTTTTCTAAGAGATTTATGCCTTTCCAAAGAATAACTAGGAATTATAGAAATTAGAATCCCATCCACCAGGGGCAAGAGTTGCAAGAGCTAAGCATGGTCAGAGTCCCGTCCATTGGGCAGGGTTTGGGACCAACATCATAACCCTGAAGAGATTATTACACATAAGGCAGAACAGCAGGCAGACTGCAAAACTAGGAGGAAGGGCCAAAGCAAGACTCCCATTCTGGGCCCAGAAACAAAGTGAGCCATGCAAAGGGCTATGCTATAGGGATGTCACAGCATCCAAACTCAGCCACGTCACATCAGATACTCATTTCTGTGTGGCAACATGTCGAATGCCAACTCACCAGATGGGAGGGCTGAGCTTCTGACACTTTTTTTTCTGCCCTGGGCAGGCACTGGGTTTGTATATCTGCAGGCAGTGCTCTGTATGTATAATATCAGAGATGAGCAAGCAGAGGAATGAGGGACAAGGCAAACTTCCTCCTATTCTGGCAATGCTCCAAAAAGGTTCCTGCTACAGAATAGCAAAGACTGGTGGGATACATTACTTGAGATATTACCAGTCCCACAAGAGGAAAAAGATAAAAAGGGAAGGTCAAGTCTGATCTCTCAGATGGTGAATGTTGGTTGCACTTGTGCTGCCAGGATACTAAGCTCTGGGCCAACCCTGAGGTGAGGAAGGGAAATACAAGACTCCACCCTGAATTGAAGTCCCAAAGAGAGAACAAGGAGGGTATAAGGAGTTTGGAATGGGGGCAAGGTCACTGACATAGTGACACATTGACCACATCCTCTACTATCTACAAAAGCAAAAGCAAATCTTCTTTGCAAGAAAAGTTTAATTCCCAGTTTAAGCCCTCAGATGTTCTACCCATATGGTTATGGGCTCAAGATTACTAAATGTAGTATTCAAGGCACCATTACTGAGAATTGGCAGAAATAAATTATGATGAATATAGAATCCTCTCAATTTCATATGATATCTGTCAGATATAGAACAAAGAGCAGTCATACAAACACAAGGATTATCCCACAGAAATTTTGGGGAGAAATTAAAATTGTAATTGTTGATAAAGAATATTAATGATTTAATTAATAGACTAGATAAAGGTGAAATAGAATGAATGATTTGGCAGATAGGACTGGAGAAATTACCCAGAATGCAACCCTGAGAAAAGGAAGGAAAATATGAAACTGACATTAAGAGTTTGGAGAAGTAGGGCCTCCCCTGGTGGCGCAGTGGGTTAAGCAACGCACTACGAAGCAAACCGCAGTTACTGCAGCACGAGTTCGATCCCTGCTGCTGGCCAGGGGGGGG
>JAGFMF010011443.1:6867115-6903594 GCA_019455555.1 Galemys pyrenaicus | reverse complement strand
GCTCCCCGCTCTCTGTGGTGAATCCTCTCACCCCCCTATACCTCTGGCCTGTACCCCAGTGCTTGTATGCATAAATAAATAAATCTTTAAAAAAAAAAAGAGTTTGGAGAAGTATAATATACTTAGAGTATCAGAAAAAAATGAGTAGAAGAAATGGAGGAGTTAGTATTCACTAGAAGTTTCCCAACTTATGAAAAATATGAATTTACAGATCCAGGAAAAGCCAGAAATCCGTTCAGAGGCTCAAAGACAAAGAGGTGATCTAAAAATCATCTAGAGAGTAAGTGGAGCTGAGGAATATATGTGGAAGTCAAAGTTGAAGCAGTTATAAACGGGCTAAGAGATGATATCCAAGAAAAGAAACATGTCTACCAAAGTGCTTCCGTCCACTGCTACATTAAGCCTGGTCTTAGAATTTAGCAGAAGGGTAAATGTGAACACTATCATTTGTGTCTGGTTCTGTAAAGTCCAGAACATTGGACTTTGCAAAAGCACACACCATTTTACCTCTTGGGTATAGAAACCAATGTAATGGTTTCTTTGACTGCCACATAATGTGCCAATAAACACTAAAAATAAAAAAAAATTAACAGTATGTCAATGTCAAGCTATACATTCTTTCTAGTCAGTTTCCCCACATCTTCATCATCAACAAACAGGAATTTGACAAGCGTGGGCTGACACCTATTTCCAAGGGGATTCTCATGGGAATAGTGGTCCATTTTAATGTAAAAAACCTGGTCAGCCAGAGAGAGCTGGTCCCCAGACAGGAAAGCATTGAACTGTCTTATATGTCCCTGAGACACTTAAACTTTGGGACAAAGTTCTCAGAACAGGAAAAACCAAACATGTGCTCAGCAGAAATCAAAGTAGGCAATATTTGTAATGCAAAAGACTGAACAACAGAACAAGTCAGCATCATATCTGCCAAGAGACTACAAAGCATCTGAATTGGCCAACAATCTGATTGAGATAGATATTCTAGACACTCAGAGACATACTGTACCAGTTATCTTGCTTTTGAGACATTAGTTGCCTAAACTGTCTAACTACCTCAATAAGGTCTGTTCACCTGAATACTTCAGGTGACCAGTTCCATCCTTAAAATATCCTTCTGCCTTCACCCAATCAAATCATTGTGAAATTTCATGATTGACATAATATTAAGAGAAAAAATCATTTTAAGACTATTTTATAAGGGAAGGAAAGCCTCCAGAAAGAAAAAGAACAGGTTACCTTGAAGGAATAACTCCAATGACAGAGCAATTTTTGAACACCAACATTGGAAACAAACAAAAAAAAAAGTCAAAAAATATCTTCAAAGTGTTGTAAGGGAAAAAAAAAATTCAATTGCGTTTGTGTCCCCAAGCTAGACTTTCAAAAAGAGAAACGGTAAAAAAAAAAAACACTATAGATACACAAAACATGAGAAGGTTTAGCACATGAAAACTGACATTAAAGAACTTCTAAATGATCCATTTCAGGAAAAGGGATATGATTCTAAAAAAGATGACCTGAAGTGCAGACAAGATGGTAACAAATCAAGAGATCTATACCAAGCTATTATAAAAATAGAAAAGAAGCAATGAAAACATAAAGGATTTACATAGGCAGTAACTAGAAGGTAAGTATGGCAAACAGAGAACCCATAAAGTACAGAGACAAGAAAAGAAATGCTATTCAGCTATTATATATAAATAAAAAGATGAAATTCTGCCATTGCAACAATGTAAATGGGCCTGAAAGGGATGCTTATTGTAATAAAACTGATGCAGAGAGAGACACCTCATATTCATATGTGGTATGTAGAGAAACAGATACGCAAAATAAATAAATAAAATAAAAATAAAATTTTAGACTGTAAGACTAAATTAGTGGTAACCAGAAGGGAAGGGTGAAGAGAGATTGGTAAGTTGGGGAAAAGGAATCAGTTGTATGGTGGAGGATAAAACTGAACTTCCAGTGGTGAACTTAATGTAGTATAGACACATTGACTTATAATGATGCACACCTGAAACTACTATAATATTATAATGCAATAACACTTCCAGAAAAATTTCTAAAAAGAAAAGAAAGTCTGGGGCATGCTGAAGACATGAGAAAGTGGCCAGGTTGCAAGAGATATCTTCTCTCGTCTTCTATGATCAGTAATGATAGTCTTGAAGAAAGATGATCAGGCCTTCTCTCTGCTGCTCCCTTTTTGTCTTTTTCCTCTTCCCTTCTCTCTTCTGCCTCCTTCCCAAAAGGTGGTCTGGTTGATCAAATTCCAGATAAACCTTTGTTTTCTAGAGTCTTGTTTTCCCATCTAAAGGTCAGTCCAGGAAGATGTGGCTTCTGCCTGGTCTCTCAGACTTTAAATGAAAGTCAGCTCTTAAAAAGAAGCAGAACAGACATATTTATCTTTCTTTTCCTGTTTCTTGTTTTTGTTTTTGGCAACCAGTAGTGAGTTTCTTCAAATATTCTTCACCAAAAGTCACAGCCAGCAGCAGTCCTAATCAGTTCAATCTGAGCCATTCTGAACAAGTGTGTTTTCTTTTGCCGGCTAGTGTTCTCTAATTCCACCTGCTGCTGGAATGTGTAACTTTATATTGCCCACCTTTGCGGTAAGATCTCTGGGTAGGTCTTAGGCATAGGAAGGCAGGAAATAGGGTACGAGATGGTGAATGGAACAAACACCACAATCTGTTTTGAACAGAAACTCATGATACTTAGGCCCACGTTGCATAAGGGAAAAAAAAAAAAAAGACTCCCCCATTCATCCAGCAAAGGGAATTGGATGGGATTCTATGTGACCATGGGGATGGCTGATGTGAGCTAGAATTTGGAT
Organism: Galemys pyrenaicus; assembly: GCA_019455555.1. Lineage (NCBI taxonomy): Eukaryota > Metazoa > Chordata > Mammalia > Eulipotyphla > Talpidae > Galemys > Galemys pyrenaicus. Next base: position 6,900,767 of record JAGFMF010011443.1, on the reverse strand, counting down.
ACTTGGGGGTTCCCTGGCTATATCACTATATTATTTACACTAAGAATTATAATAATTTGCTGGGACCATTATACTTTAAAAGAAGATTTAAAAAATAGTTTTATTGAGGTAACTTGACATGCAATAAACCACACACATTTTAAATATACCATGTGATAATTTTTGATAGATATAGATCTCTCCATGGAAACAATCCGCAATAAAGAAAGCAAACATATCCATTATCCTTAAAAGTTTCCTTGAGCCCCTTTGTATCCTGTCTTCCTATTCCTTCCTACCTTCTTCCTCTAACCTCATCCCCAGGCAACCAAAAATCTACTTCTTTCATTATAGATTATTTCTCATTTTCTAGACTTATATATAAACTTTATATAAAATAATCATAATATTTACTCTTCTATTATCTTTTATTCAACAAAATTATCTTGATACTTATTCCTATTTTTGTATCAATAATTCAGTATTTTTATATCTATGTATGAATTCAATATAATGGAATTTTTAGTCTCTCATTTTAATATACCATTTCCTGTTTATCTATTTACCTACTAAAGGACATTTGGGTTTATTTCCAATTTGGTGCTATTCCAAATAAAGCTACTGTAAGTTTTTGTGTAAGAGTATTTGAATAGACAAAGGAATTTATTCATTTCTCTTGAGCAAATACCTAGGGATAAAATGCCCATATGATATGATAGGTGGATGTTTAACTACTGGAGAAGGTCATTGAAAAGCTCTAACTGCCAGTTATTCTACAAGCCAGAAACCAGGCAATAAGAGGCTCCTCACCTTTTCTCTTGTCCTTAAAGTGTGGTTGCACTTGCCTTCCCTGTGCTAAAAACTGCCTCAAGGACATATGCTTAAGATAGTGATATGGTATTAAGACCATCTGGACAGTTTACATGAATGACACAGTTAAGGTCTCTATAAACTTTAAAGGTTTGGTGACTGGATGGAGAGTTACTCACTCATCTATGACCACCTAAGTTCTCAAGCTTATTAAACTTATTGTCATCTATTAATCTGGGGTGATCTATCTCTTCAGTCTCTTTGTGTACAGAGGTCCCATATGCACAGGGGCCAGTTTGTGACCCAACATTAACTTTTTCAGAAACTGCGTAACTACTTTGTAAAGTATTGAGTCCCAATTCCTTCAAATCTTCATCAGCAGTTTTATATGATAAGTCTTTTCCATTTTAGCTATTCTAAAAGATACATAATATTACTTCACTGTGATTTTGATTTTATTTCCCTAATAACTAAGGATAAAAAAGTGTTTTTTGATCAGATATATATATAGATATATCTTTGTTGATGGAGTATTTGGTCAAATCTTTAGTTCATTATAAAATTGGGTTGTTTGTTTTTTTATCATTTAGCTTTAAACTAGGACTATGGACTGCTTTTTTGTTCCCCACATTTCATATGTTGAAACACCAGCCCCAATGTGAGTCTACCTGGAGTAGGAGTTTTAGAATTAATTCAGGGTAAATGGGAACATAAGGATGGCATCAAAACCCAAAAGGATTAGTGGTCTTATAAGAAATGGATATGCATTTACTGAAGAAAGGCCATGTGAGGACACAGCAAGGAGGTTAGGAAGAGCCTGCTCACTAGAACTTAACCTTGTTGGCACCAGACCTTAGATTTCCAGCCTCCATAACTGGGAAAAACAAAATTTCTGTTATTGAAGCCACCCAATATATAGGATTTTGTTACAGCAGCTTGAGTAGACTAAGATATATAGATATAGGTGCATTTTTTTCTGGGAACAAGTTCTTTATGAACTACATGCTTTGCAAATATTTTCTCCCAGTCTATGACTTTTTCTTTCCATCTTCTCAACAGTGTTTTTAGCAGAGATATTTTAAATTCTGGTAAGTTCAATTTATTTTTTTTAATAGATCATGCTTAATAGATCATGTCACACATAATAAGTCATTACCTAACCCAGGGTAACAGATTTTCTCTAATGTTTTCATAAAGAGATTTTGCAGTTTTGTGTTTTGCATTTAGGCCTATGATCCATTTGAGTTAATATTTGTGTACCGCGCAAAGCACGAATCAAAGCTGTTTTCTTTGTATGAGTGTTCAATTACTACATTGTCTTTGTTAGTACGGTTTGATAATAAACTTTGAAATCTTGTGAGTTTACCAACTTTGTTCTTTTTTCAAAGTTATTTTGACTAGGTCCTTTTCATTTCAAAATGAATTTTGGAATCATCTTCTCGATCTCTATTTTAAAAAATCTGCTGGGTCTTTTATAGGCATTGCATTGAATTTGTACATTACTTGTAGAAAGTTAGCACTTTAACAATGGTGTGCTTTCTTTAACACACTATGTCTTTCCATTTAGTTAGATATTTGATTCTTTCACCAATATTTTGTAGTTTTCAATTTATAGTTCTTGTACTTCTTTTGGTAGATTTATCCCTCTATCTTTCTTCTTTTTGTAGTAATTATAAATGATTTTTTAAAAATGTATTTCAGTTTCCAATCATTCACTGCTAGCAAATAAAAATATTTTTATATATTAATATTATGTCCTGCAAACTTGTTTATTTCTCTTAACAGTTCTAGTAGGTTTCCTTTTTTTTTTTTTTTGTAAATTCCATCAGATTCTCTACCTAAACAATGATGTCATCTGTAAATAAAGACAATTTTTTTCTTCTGTTCCAACCTAGATGTTTCTTATTTTTTCTCTTGTGCTTCAAGAAGTTTTTGATCCCACTTGGTATAACTCATAATTATACAGAAGCAACTGAAGTCCAGAGAGACGATATTTTAAGTTTCCTTTGCTCAACATCTAAAAGACCAAAACTGAGATACTAAAGTTGATAGAACCTGTTGGATGTAGTACATTTAGACAGGCATATCAGTTATCTATGGTTATAATGGTATATGAAAAATAATCTCAATTGCAAATGACAATAAACACTTTGGTAGCTCTTAAGTCTATGGGGTCTTCCTGATCTGGACTGGATTTACTTGATCAACAACTAGCTTCACTGGTCCAACCATTATGGAAAGCAGTATGGCGGTTCCTCAATCTACTAAGAATGGAACTTCCATATGATCCAGCAATCCCACTCCTAGGAACATACCCAAAAGACACAAAAACACTGATTCAAAAGAATACCTGCACCCCTATGTTTATAGCAGCACTCTTTACAATAGCTAAGACCTGGAAATAACCTAAATGTCCAAAAACAGATGAGTGGATCGGGAAGCTGTGGTACATATACACAATGGAATACTACTCAGCAATCAAAAATGAAAAACTAGACTCATTCATGGGAACATGGATGGATCTGGAGGGGATTATGCTCAGTGAAGTAAGTCAGAAGGCAAAAGAAAAATACCAGATGGTTCCTCCCCTAAGAGGAATATAAGGGAACCAAATAAGGATCAAGGAAAGGAATAAGAACAATAATAACAACAACAAGAAAGACAAAAAAAAACAAAAATGAGGAGACAAGGACAAACTGGGGACACTTGGTGGGGAGGGAAGAGGGAAAGGATGGAGGGCAGACGGGAGCACGGGCGACTGAGGTGATGGTGCACTGGTGAGATGGTGATGGGGAATACATGGGGATTACAATTGATGACAAATACATGTAAATTTAAAAAATTTACATTAAAAAATAATTTAAAAAAAAACAACCAGCTTCAAGTTGACTAGCTCACTCTACTTATCATGGCTGGATTCACTCTCACTCACACATGGTGTTGCCTGGTTGATGATGAATTCAGAGACATAACTCTGTTCTAACAATCCTCATTAATAGAAGTGGTACTAATAGAAGGCAAAGGTAAAAAATGAACATGCACAATATTTTCAGGGATTTAAAATTTTTAACATCCTCTTGTTGAAAGTCATGAGCAAGCCCAGAATCAAAGTGGAAGGATCCCATGAAGTTACATGACAAAAGACATGTATACAGGGAGGTAAGAAGAATGTAGTCAGGAATGTAGTCATTAGTGGTTAGAGTCAAAGGAGTAATTAGTACAGATCATAATGGTAAAGAGCCATTTCTGGTGATCCTGGGGCAATTAGATTTGCATTTACCTCCTCCGGTGGAGTGACTAGTAAGGGTTACAGTATTGCTGTGCAAGATATGAGAGGCTTGTAAGCATGGAAGTTAAGGTGGGTACTGTGTGAACAGTCACATATGTCTAGTTTTCTTTTTATTTTAAATTTAGCCTAGTACTCAATTTACAAAACACTTTTATTTGGTAAAACTTTGAAAATAATGTTGTGAAGCATTTAAACATGGCTAAGGATGTAAGTGAATATCGAACTACTAAAGGTATAATTTTTATTTAACCCATTGACTATACCAAAACTTTAAACCACAGGAAAGACATATATAAATGCAATTATTACAAAATATTAATGTACTCATACTTAACCTATTCAAAATTCTTGGCAACACGCTTAAAATTTATAATGATTTCTATTCTTGGTCTTTACACTTTCCCAGATTTATGACTACTTATTTTGATGTTTTTTATGGCTTCAGGATAGAATATTGTATTAGTACATTTAATATGTTCCAATTTTTTTTAACTTAAAAATACTATCTCCAGTCCATCTAAGTTAAAATATCTGTATTCTCAGAAAATAGATTCTTTGTTGAGTTCTGGGACTTCATTGCTGCTGCTTCTTTTTTTTAAACTGAGAAAACATTCGTTAGATATGTCTAATTTTCAAGAAACCTTCTCCACAAACAAGGCAATGCTGGTTCATTAAATTAATGGAGTCCAATGTTCAGAAAATTACATGTAAATTGGAGCACTTTTCTTCATTGTAAGTGATAGAAATTCAAGTTAAACTATAAATTGTAGAAAAGGAATTTGTAGCTCCCCAAAGTGAGAAATCTAGGAATATAGCAGGCTTCAGACACAGCAGGATCCAAAGCTTCAAATAATGACATCGTTACTCAGTCTCTCTCCATCTCTTGGCTTGGAACTTCCTCTTCTTCATTCTCAAGCATGCTTCATCCATGTGAAGCTGCCAACAGCTCCAAACCTCGAAGAGAAGAGAGCATCGTTTCCCTAATAATTCTGATAAAGCTCTAAATTGCTCTCACTGTTCTCACATGTAATGCTCCCCTAACCTGGAATTTGTTTCTTAACTCAAAGGAATACAAACGTGTATTGACCAGACCTGGCATAGACTCATACTTTAGAGAGGACTACATACCACAAACATGAATACATACCCCACATTTAATTAAGAACACTCTGTCACTCAGGAGTCAGTTCTTGACTCTGGCACAGCACAACCCATAAACCTAAAACATCCACTCCTGTGACTAACACCAGTCAGACCCAAGGGAAATATTCTCACATATCTTGACCCGTGTCCTCGAAACAAAAGACAAACTACATCAAATTTTTATACTTTGTAGGTTATCCTGCCCCTGACATTGAAAAGAGTTACTACTTTGGAGCAAATAGAGAATTTCAGTAGCAGAATTACTTAGGAAAGAAAATAAGCTCTTAGGAAATCTCACGTTTATCATATATTCTAAATGTGTCATGCCCTGTTAGAGAGCATGAATACTACAGAGTCTAGCCTAATGAACTATTTTCCCTCAGTCATGCTAATTGCCCACTTTCATTTTTTTTTCTCCACATTTCATTTTCTGGTTTCACAGATATTTACAAATTAGCTTCATAATCACAAGCTGGTGGCTGAGCAACATTTTACAATATTAAATAATTTATATTATTTTTGAATCTTTATATGTACATAGGTATGGATATAAATATAAAAACAACATGCATAAAGTATGATACTGTTTCTTTACATAGACAACTGAATGGTCGTTGAACACTAGAGCTGTGAAAAACTCTATTTTTTGTAGGAAAAACTGACAAGATGTATGCAAATTCCCCCCACACTAAATTTAGCTTTCAGCCTTATTTAAATAAATTTCATTTTAAATTAAAATTTGTTTGGCTTTTTAATTTTAATAAACTGTTGAGTATTTTTAAAAACTTAAACATTTTTGAAAAAATATATACAAATAATTTTATAATTCTGTGTCTTTTCTGGTTGTACGCTCAAGTTCTATACATCTTTAATACAATTATATTTTATTTTTATTTCATTTACAACAGGAGTTGACCAGTTATGCAAATTACAACCTACAAACTGACTGCCTATATTTGTAAATAAAGTATTATTGGCACACAACCATGTCCACTCATTGATATATTGTCTACAACTGCCTTCACACTTACAGTAGCAGAGTATAATTATTGGGATAAAAGCTATATGCAAGGTTAAAATATTTATTATTTTCCCCTTTAAGAAGAAAAAAAAATCTCCTGATGCCTGCTTTAGCTTACTGCCAATATGACACATATTACATTAAAATAATGATTATCCCAACGTAATTAGTGATTGTGCTAAGAGGAAAACAAGACAAACACATTTTGTAGAAAACTATATAAAGCCTTATGAAATATGCATATTCTATGTATTTGGACATCTCCAGCCCATCAACAGCACACCTAGACAGGTTAATATAATCAACTTCAGATGCAGTTGATATTTTTTGCTGACCTTTAGTCACAAAACCCACAGTTTTACACACAGTTAAAATTTTAGCATTCTGAAAGTAAAAGTACATTTATGTAACCATTTGTTTGCTCAGTTTGTACCTTTTAAATACATAGGTACACAGTATTGGAGGCTCCCACTCTATGTTCCTGGGTCCTGTGACTGTTAGATACAGGAATAGGGAGAAGAGGCTGGGCTCTCCAAAACCAAGATGTTATTACAAATGGAAGGGGGAAGGGAAACTTGATAAATTCTAAACAACAGATGTCAATTAGAGCTGACAGTTTGCCAACAGGAGCAATTCTATCAAATGCTACTATTCCCTGATTCCAGAACAGGAACTCATGGGAGCAGGGAAGAAAATATCAGCACCATGGAAGAACCAGGGGGCTGCCTATTGATGTTTCTTTTCAGTCAAGTGCTTGCTTAGAAGCTTGATGAGCATGCCAAGGGTCCTGCAGAAGGAATGCCTGCGTTAGGAAGGAGACTGAACAAGGTTAGTTTCAGTTGACAAACATTTTTTGGGATCTGTTATGCTCCAAGCTCTATGGTAGTTTTCAATTTTATGATTTGATGTCACTAGGTTTGGACAATTTTATGAGTGGAATAACCAGCTAAAAAAACTAGGAACAAACAGACCAGTTCCCACTGTTCCAAATGTACACAGTTCAGAAACATCTTAGCAGGCAGTCTAGCTCTGCTATTAAGAGAGCTCTGAGTCTATTTATATATCAGAGACACACAAACTCAGAAGCCATCACTGTAGGAGGTAATCCGGGAAGTTACCCGAGGACAGTCTATGGCCTTGACAGTTCAGCTTCAGAAGGAAAGATGAAGCAATCTCTGGAACATAGATTCCCTAGATGTAATTGTATTTCATCTCATCAGTTCACCAAAGGCAAAAGGTGAAATTCTAACAAATTAAATTAAAATGTAATATAGGCCACTCTGAAAAGCAAATTTCAAAAGTGAATTTTCTCTGATTTCCTCTTTGAACCTAGAGTTAAGAGGTCTGTAAAAAGAAAAGAATGTGTCCTCTTTGATGGAAGGTTTCAAATCAGTTTATTCTGTTTCTAAGGAATTAATGGAAAGAGAAGAGACACCAGCATTTCTCTCAGAGTAAAAGGAAAGAACAGGACTTTGTTTTCATTTCTCACAGAATCTCTGGAGCCAGACTTAGGCAAATGACGGTGACCATGGTTGTCTGTCGAATTAGAATGCTTTGCTTCCTTCCTTTCTTGCTATTTCCTTTTCCTCATAAAATCAGCTTAGTCTTCTTCCCAGCTTCATCTGTAACTATAGGATCCTATTGCTAACAGAAACCATTAAAACACATTTGGTTCCTCTAAGCCAGTCATACTCAAGCTATCTTCTAATTAAAAAGTTTTAAACCCAGAAGGGGTCTTAGAGATAATTTTGAAAACTTCTCCAGTGCCTAGGAAACTCAAATAAATGGCCACCAATTACCCAAGCTTTTTGATAACACAAAAGACGATAGCCCAGATACCTCAACTTTCATCTAAACAGCTTTCAATAAGATAAATTTCGGATGGTGTCACTTATATGTGGAATACTGAGAAATCAAACAAAGGGTCAAAGACAAACTTTAAAACAAACCCTTTTTTAAAAAGTTGATCTGATATATCCAGAAGGGGAGTCGGAAGGGGAAAAGAAGAGGAGAGGTAAAAACTGGATTGGGGATAGGAAAACACAATGGACTATGGTGGAGAACAGTGAGTACATTGGTGGTAGGAGAGCTATAGTTACCACACCTGAGGGAGACATTCTATACTGTCAAAAATTAATAAGGATATACAAAATAGTACGTCACTAAAATAAATAAATGAGCATGTAAATTAAAAAATAAACAACTTTCAACTGTGCTACTAAATATGATAGTTCTATGGAGGACTGGAGTTGTCTTGAATCCATACATAAATGAAGTCCATTTTGAATTTCGTAGTCTGGAATATTGGTTTGCTCCCAAGTGACTCACAGAGTTCTTTGGGAAATCTTGGCTTTATTTTCTTATTTTGACACTTCTTGGTTGTTGATCATGACCTGATTCCTTATCCTTTTAATCATTTGTAAAGTAACTATTATCACCAAAGCAAGATTGTTTTAAGGATTTTATAAGATAAAATATGCAAGGGCTTCACAAATTGAAAAGTACATATATATCAGGAATTATTACTATTGTTGCTATTAGCTATCATTATCTCCCTAAAATATGTACTAGAGAAGTTTTCCATAACTCAGTCTCTGCTTTTTTCTCTTATACAGTCAACATTCAACCTTTATTAAGGTAACTGTTGTGTATGAAGCACCATTCTATGTGATGAACTGTCAACAGTGAATGTAATAAAATGCAGACATCAGGAATACCACAGACTAATAGCAGGCATATAAGTAAGTATGATGTAAAACTATTATGTAGGTAGGCAGCACAATGAGGGCACAAAGGGTAAACATACTGAGTTCACTAAAATCTTTAGGAAGACTGGATTAGGAGTGACATTTGGATAGTTTTGAATTAAAAGTAGTTCTTCAGACCAAAGAGGTACTAGAAAAGAAGGGTGGAGTTGGGGCTTTACAGGGTTCTGCACATTTAAACAGTGGTGAGTAGCCTAGAAGTGATTGATACATATAATAATGACAACAATAGCTACCTTTTAGAATTACTTCTAAGCATCACTCTTTTTACCCAAATATATAACCTACACAGTGACCCTTCAAGTTGGGTAGCTTTACCTAGAGATTATAGTTAAGAAAACTAAGGCTCAGAGAAGTTAATTACCTTGCCTAAAATCACATAGCTGGTGTTCAGGGAAGTAAAGTTTTGAACTTAGGTCTTTCTGACTCTCAAGTCTATGCATTTATTTAAATACCACACTACCTCTCATTAACATAGGGAATGCCAGGAGATGACTGCAAATGTGAGGAAAGGATAGAATTTGCAGAACTTAGAAAACCAAGCCAGCAAGCTTGGATTTTATTCTACAGATTATGAGACTCACAGAAGGATTTTTAAGCAAGTGTTTAGAAAACTATCTAGAGGCAGTGTATAGACTGGATGGAACAAGGAAAATGTAGAAGCAAGAAGATAAATTAAGAAAGTATTATAATAATTCAGGTAAGAGAAAATAAGGATCTCTGAAACTATGTGTTTATTTGCTCATGCATATGTATGAGCATAGGTCACTGGTTATATTAAATAAGGACATTTGTTATCTCACATAATAGAAGACCCAGAGGTACCAGAGGCCCCGAGACTGGTTCATCAGAACACATGGTCTTTTTTTCCTCTCAATTATATAACTCTTATAATATGCATTCTCTTTATACAGTCAAGATGGCTACCAGTGGCAGTCAGAGATCTCCATACTTTCTTGTTCACATCTTACCAGAGAAAGGAATCTCCTCATAGGCAGGAATTCAGTCTTTCCTTTAGATTGATTGAGCCAACTTGGGTAACATGAATGAATAACTTGCCATTGTGGAACTATGCATTGACTGACTTAGAGGAAGTCTTCCCATGCCTTGTGCACTGGAGGTATGTAGTTAAACCAAAGTATAACCTTGCTAGGAAAGAGAAGAACATTTACTATTGTTACCAAGTTTTGGGCATGGATACATGAAGAGAATATCTCTCTCTCTCTCTCTCTATCTATCTATGTATCTACCTACCTACCTACCTACCTACCTACCTACCTACCTACCTATCTATCTATCTACCTACCTACCTACCTACCTGTAAATCTCCTAAAACTGATCTACCTGAGGTTGTATCCACAAAGTCTCAAACCTGCTCTTTTCCAAATTCTTTCACAATCATCCTTCACCCTCTTTACAAAGGTGATGTATAACTTTCACCTATGCCAAATATTACCATAGTACCTTAGCTTTGGGGAAAAAGGTCCTGGGATGCAAAGAAAGGAAGACCATTTCAAATATTGCAGTTGGTATTGAGAAAGTGAATGATTATAAAGACTAGGCAATAAATATAATTGCATGTCTGGTATTTCTAATTTTGAAGTTGAAAGAATATAATAGAGTTGTCACCTGATATGTCAGCAGACATACTTTTAAAGATAAGTTGCAATGTTACTGTTGGCATATAAATTGGGAAAAGGTGAAATAGGATTAAAATTAGTGCCAAACCTTTTCTTCAATATAATGTTATGTTCAACTACAGATAGAAAAGCAGTAAAAGTCCCATCTGTCTCATTAAGTGATGCATTCCCAAGAAATTTTTATGCTTAATAATGACAAAAAGTCAATATATTTTGTTGACTATTCATTGACATCTCATAATATTCATTTTTGAATACTTATATTTTAATGGCATCAAAATAATTTTTTTCAGAATCAATTTATATTTTTATTTTAGAGAAGTATGGTGAACATTAAAATATTTCCAAGCACTAAAGTACTGAAAGTTAAGTGGAAATAGTAACTTCATGGAGGAAATATGTAAAAAATCGTGACTATTAAAAAAGAAGTCATTCATGCATTTTCAAATGAGTAACTGTGAGTATCAAACTGGCAACTGATATTCCTTTAGCTAAGTCTCTTTTGAATGATATAATTTTATGTTTAAATGTTAATACTAAACAATATATTAAAACTATCTCTTGAAATATATAAACTTATCTAAAAATTTAAATGTCAAATTTTAAAATGTGAAGAAGCATATAATTTTTCAAAATCACTCTAGGAGATATGAATGCAAAAATGTTGATCATCATTAGTTTAAAGGAATCAACCATGATGGATCAAAAAGCAACAGTCTTAGGATCAAAAAGTAGCACAAGCTATTCAGATAATTCCATCTTAGTTGTGCTGAATTGGAACTTCCTAGAAAACATCCCAAGTCAAGATATCTTTTAAGCAGTCAAAATTCAGGAGAGGACTCTGGACTAGAGATGTGTTATTTTGTGGTCAGACAAAAAGCTACTCAAATACAAGACATAATTTGCAATCATCAGTAGAGAGTATGACAACAGAGAACAGCAATAGAATCATATTTTGGGAAATATGGTAACGGAAAAGGGAGACAAATCAGATGTAATAAGCCAATACCAAGAATAAAAACAAATCTTAAGAAGAAACAGCTTAAGAAGGAAGAAATGGGCAACAGTGCTACAAGAGATCCAATAAGATAAAACCTATAAATTATCCATTGGATCTGGCAATAAGGCAGCCAACGGTGACCCTGATGATGTCACCTTCAGGGGAATTTTAAACTGATGATTTCTTTTAATGAGTACTTACACCTTTGACTTTAAGGTCCAACAAATGCTCTTAGGAACTTTTTAGAGTACAAGGCTGTGATATCACTAATTTTTCCAGTCCATTGGGTTTTACAATCCCATAAAAGTAATCTGACAAGGGAGGGAATAATCTTGGAATTTATCAGAATTTATAAACTGTTAAAAGTTGAGAAGGTGAAGTAACAGTTTTTATGAAGCCTATTTGCAGGTTAACACACCTGTCATTCATGGGCGAATAGAAAGCATTAAAAGCCTTAGTCCCTTCCAGAGAAGAGTTTATAACTCAGCTGGGAAGAAAATACCCACACAGAAGAAAAGGTGAGATTAACTGAAGTAAAACATACTAATATTTTAAGAAATCATCCCCCAAAATTGCTATTGGTTGAAAAGTCTTTCTAGAGATGGAAAGATGGGGTGAATCTCAAATATGGACTAAGAAGTGTTCCAAAGATGGAGAGAAGAACAGCTACATGCCCAAGGTATTAAGCAGATTGATGATTAAATAGCCCTCGTTGGAGTAGAGTGCTAGGGACGTGCAGTGGGAGATAAAGTAAAAATCAAGTGCAAGATTACCCTTTTAGGGTTCATTTCTACACGTTAATACTAAAAGCTAGAGGCTGGTAGCCTGGAGTATGTGTTTGAACTGGATTCTGTTGGCATAAGGAACCATCAAAACTTGATGAACAGTGGATTGACAGATGACAAAATAAAAGATGTTTTAGATGTATTAATCTGGAAAAGGCAAGCATGATAGATTGAAGTTGAAGATGAACTTTATTTATTTTTCCTTCTAAGTCAATGAATGATCATAATTCCAGTTAGTGGAAATAAAGTCCTGACCTGGATCAGAAACAAACAGGATAGAAGGGATAGAAAAGAAGGTACAGGAGTTAGGGAAGAATTTATAGGGTTAAGATGCTGATGACAGGAGACATTGTCCAACAAGTCAAAGATGAACTTGAGGTACCAACTGTTAGTAAATAAAATGAAGCCAGAAAAGGGAGTTAAGTAATTTTTCTCCTGGCTAAGAGTACAGATTTCTGACAGTTGAGCTTACTAAACATGATTAATTTGGTTTTAGAAATCTGGGGTTTAGGAGATTCAGTTTTAAATGAGCAGTGAGAATCAAAGATCTAAAATAAACAGGTTAGTGCTTCATATGTGAACACAGGAATTCAGTGTCTTACGGCACCTACTATATATAAGGTATGTTGCTAAGAGTATGAAGATATAAGAGGTAAATTAGACACTTTTTGCTCCAGGGAATCATCTATACATCTAGTTGTGCTGACACGCATTCCTACACCTCGATGTGTAGGTGAAGATACACATAGAATCTGAGATGTATCTAGAATAGAGGGCTCATGGTAGACTCTTGGAATTCAGTCCTTGCAATGCACTAGAGAAAGAGAGTGGTCAAAAAAAGAGGAAAGTCAGATGAGCAAAACAACTCTATAAAAGCTACATAAAACAGAGCCCCACTCTGTCTCTGATGAATCTTCTCACCTCCCGCACCTCCAGCCTGTACCCCAGCTCTTATATGCATAAATACATAAATCTTAAAAAAAAAAAAGCAGGACCTCGCTGGTGGCACAGCAGGTTAAGCACCGCACTGTATCCACCACACAGCAGTGTGAGTGTGGTCCCCACGTGTTGGGGCAGACCTCTCCTGCCTTGCCCGCTGCTCCCCTCAGCAGTGTATTTCAATAGAACTGCCTGTTCTTCTCCCTGCTCTGTCTCTGGTGAATCCTCTTACCTCCCGCAACTCTGGCCTGTACGTATAAATAATAAAATCTTTTTAAAAAAAAAGCTTCATAAACATAATTTTTCCAAAAGGTGAAATGCTGCAGAAGGAGTAAAAGAAATTGAGGACAAAGGGAAAAGTCATTGGATTTGGTGATTAGAAAGTAAACGTAATTGACAACCTTTAAGAAGGTACCCTCAGTCTAGTTACAGAGGATTAAGGAACAAGTGAATGGTGGGAAAGTGGAGAGTGTGGGTGCATATTGCTCACTCAGAGAGGTTTCCTGATGATATATGTACCTCTAAGAGTCACTCAGCTGCATTTGTGTGATGGCTGGCACATGAAAAGCGGTGAGGAGACATGGCACGTTTGGTAAACTGGACACCCAAGAATTTAATGTCTTTGAAAATGAGAAGTGCTTTGCAAATCATAGTCATATTACAGTTATGAACTCAGTAATAGTGTGAATTTTCCCATAACAATGGTACTTATCTCACCACTTACAGCAAAGAGGATACTTTCCAGCTCAGATATGCTTTCTAATCATTAGTTAAGCAAGTCTCCTTTTTTGTGCACTCACCTTCTTAAATGATCCGATTAAGCTTTTATCTTCCCCCTAGAGAGCTAATCAAATACATGGCAAACCACTTAGAACCATATTATAAATTTCCTTTTTTCCTTCTCTCTCCTCGTATATAAAACATTGGTGTCCATCCAAAACTAAACCAAAACAAAAAAGAACAAACATATACATATACTTTACTAGCAAAAATAAGGGCCCTATTTTCATTATGAACCTTACACTCAGAGCATCTACCCCATGCGCTGAGCCTGGCCCCCTGCATTTTGGTGGGTGGGTGGTAGAAGGAAGCAGAAAAGACCTTCCATATGCTCACAGTCTGAGAGCAGTGGAGGGGTCCCCAGAACAAGGACTTGTTTTTGTAAAGTGGTAATGCTCAGAATCTTCCTACTACAGCTGTTTGAGAACTTGAACTTCCATTGAGAAGCACAGATTCTTATGGTTGAAAGACTTCAAATTATAGCCAGGCCAACTACTTATCCAATATTTGTATCCCTTCTACAACATTTCTACTAGATGGCGAAGTCACTGGCTGCTGAGGATAGCTCTGACTCAGTAATTCTTCCTCATAAGGAGCCAAAATGTGTCTCCTTGTTTTGTTATAGGCATTAGTTCTACCAACTCAGGCCATTCAGAGCAAAAGGAGTCCCTCCAGACCCTTCAAATGTTTGAAGGTAGTTTTGTTCCTCAAGTCCTTGAATCCTCTTTTCTTCTTTAGCTTCATGAACTAATTTTTAAGCCCTCCATTGCCATAGCTGTTCTAAATGCACTAGTTTTGTTTTGAGAAAGTCCTATTCAATCTAGAATGTAATTCTGAGCACGGCATGGAAGAGAGGTGTGGTCATCTGTCACAATGGAGATTCAACAACTTGGCACCACTCCAGAGAGCATCTATTACCACATGTCTCTCCGTGTCTTTCTGGGCTCACAAGTCTTCCTCTTTGTTACTGAGTCATGTAAGTTTCCCTGCTTGGGTTAAAAGACTTTTTTTCATCTTTTCCTACTGGATCCATTCAGTTTATATATGTGCCATATATATGCCACTTGAACAGATACCCATTAGTTGGGTCAGTCTGGTTTTGTCATTATGTCTCAAAAACATCACATTTACTCATTTCCTACTCAACCCACTCTTGTTGGAGCAACCTGAGGCAGCTGAGCTCTGCACTCCCTGGGCCCTTGGGGTTTCCAGCATTGCTTCCAGGGGTGCATGCAATCCTGCACCCACCAGAATGAGAGGCCAACTCCACTCCCTGACATTGCTCAGGCCAGAGGAGGGGATGATGCCTGCACAGTGCCATGGTCTGGACATCTGGTGATGTCCTGAATGAGGTGGTTGTTGGGAAGGGGACAGAGTTGAGCGGTCATTTTGGGAAACTTTAACAGGGAACAATGCATCCAGGCTGCATGGAGTGAAAGAACTGACAGGCCTCTGCCCCACCCTACAGACCCAGTGGTGGCAGGACATGGTAAGACTTTTCCTCCTGGGTGCCACAGGCCCCAGCTCTGGAGGCAGCAGAATTGATCCTGCAGCTCCTGTAACAGAAACTCCACTTCACACTATCCTGGTAACCAGGCCTTCTCTATTCTATTCCACATCCCTCTCCTTCTATCCCTCTACCTTGTTGATTAAAATAAATTGGCTTTCTTTTACTGCACCAAAGTCCCTTTTGTTTGTGTTTGTGCTGATGGGTAGCTGGACCCAGAAATGGTAAGTGAGGTTCTGACCCATTGGTAGTTTTAGACCCTTTGCTTGGTAATATTGTCAATTGGTCCCTACCTGAAATGTTGAAATGCTCTGCCTCTTGCCCAATTAAATTGCCTGCTTTAAGACCCTACTCAAATATTACCTCCTCCTGGAGGTCTCTGTCACTCTAGACTATACTTTTCTCTAATTTCCAAAGTGTTTTTATCTATCAAAAATCTATAGAACAGACCCAACTTATATGCTATGTGTACAAACATGGTGGTCATTTGTCTTGCATTATCTGCTATAAAGTATATGTGATATGTTATAAATATATTATCCTCCCAGGGAAACATAAGCCACATTTTAAAATTCGCTTTGTTTTGTTTACTGGCTGTTACGAAGTGAACCTTTTTGTTGCCTCCAAATTCATGCTGAAATCCTAACCTCTAAGGTGATGGTATCAGGAGGTGGGGGCCTTTGGGAGAGATTAAAGAGGATTAGTGTCCTTGTGAAAGAGACCCTTTTGAGCTCTAGTCTTCTTCCACCACATGAGGACACAAGGAGAAGAGGCAACCTTGTCCTCACCAGAACCTGACTCTGCTGGTATGCTTACCACGGACATCCAGCCCTCAGGACTATGAGAAATAAGTATTTGTTGCTTAAGCCACCCAGTCTACGGTACTTTGTTGTAGCAGTCCAAAGTGACTAAAACACTGAAATTAGCACTTGGAGCAGTGCCTGGCACATAGTAGGCACTCAATAAATATTTGTTCAACAAATGAATATATGAAAGGACTTAAGACATGTCTGCTGGTTGATTAACTTGGATTGGACAAATGACTAACCAGAGCAGAGACTGAATAGCAGAGGGAGACAGGACATCATTCTTAAAAATCAAACAGTACTCTATATCCTTGGGTCTGATCCAGAATTGCAGAAGGAGAAGGAAGAGGTGGAGGAAGAGGTGGGCTGTCAGCAGAGAAAGTCTCCAAGTTCCTAGGGAATAAGATTATGTGGGGGCTCTGACTCATCTCAGGAACTCATCAGCAACACTTCAACTCCCTGAAAACAGCAACCCCCGGATGAGGCTTTGAGGCAATTTTGAATCCTCACATGTCTTTCCCCCTTTGATATGAGGAAACTCTTTTTGCAGAATGACTTGTTCAGCCTCCAAGGGGCTGTGATTATTTGGCATTCAGGATATGTCATGGTGGATTCTCCTATATCAGTCACCTTCGTATTCTCACTTCTTCTGAACCCCGGGAAACCACTGGAAGCAGGAAAAATGAAGGCAGAAAATAATGGATTCAAAGACAGACATAAATTCTGATGTCCTACATAAAGCTACTTTCTCTACTCGCCTTCCTACTCTCCCAATCTTACTCCTCTTGGTGCTTCTATTCAGTCTGACTTCTCTGTCTTCTCAGACTCAAATGCTATCTTCCATTCAGTTCTCATTCTCATTTCCAAAATCCGGTGGCTGTCAAATTCTGTCAATTCTATTTGGCAATGTCTCTCAAATCTAATCTCCCCTTTGCAGTTCTACTACATCTACCCTTTATCAAACTATTAACCTTTTTCACTCAAATTATTGCAATAGCTTCCTCTTTTTGCCTGCCTCAAATCTCTCCTCTTCTCTAGACGTTCTTCATATTGCCATCACTAAAATGACAGAAGTGATCATGTTGTTCTGTTTGAAATAGTCAATGCTTCCCTACTATTTACAAAGTAAAATCTAAAACTCTTAACCTATCATTCAAAGTCTTTCATATCAAATCATAACTCACTTTTTCTCTGCCCATTCATATAGGATATCTCTGCTGCATTCCAAAACTTTCTCCATCTTAGGATTTCTCTATCCCCAAATCTTGTCTTTCAAAAACTAACTCAGACGTTACCTTCCCTGGAGATATTCTGCTTCAATGAGTAGAAACATGAGAATCAAATAAATCTTGGAAGCAAAAGATAGATTTGAGAAGTAAAGTCAATCTCAGTTACTGTGTGATCATAGTCAAGACTTGAAAGTCATATGTGGAGATGGACAGAAACCCCAAAAGATAAAGCAAGCTTATCCTGGTTGCGTAGATCTAAAAGAAAGGACCTAGCATTTATTGAAGGCCAACAAGAAGTGAATTCTACATTAAGCACATATATTATGTTCATTATTCTTTTTTTTAAAGATTTATTTTATTTATACATAAAAGAGCTGGGGTATAGGCCAGAGTCGCGGAAGGTAAGAGGATTCACCAGAGACAGAGTAGGGAACAGAACAGGCAGATGTACTGAAACACATTGCTGAGGGGAGCAGCGAGCGAGGCAGGAGAGGTCTGCTGCACCATGTGGGTCCCCTCTCTGGCTGGGGATAGAGCTCACGCTGCTGTGCCACGGATGCTTCACAGTGCAGCACCCAACCTGCTGCACCATGAGGGAGGCCTATGTTCATTAATTTTTCCAACAACCCTGTGAGGTAAATGTTATTAAATGAGGAAACTTAGGCTTAGGGAGTTTTCATGGGTTCAGTGTCATACAAGGAGTCACAAACTCATGTCTCTCTGACTCTAAATGTAATGCTCTTGACAGTAAAATGAAGCAAATCTCAGAATCAGAATACTGAGCAGGTATAGGCTAAGGAACTAGCCAAAGAAAATAGGAAATCAGAAGTAATAGGACTTCTCCACAGAGCAGGGATTTACTTTGGGCAAGCAGCATCATGTTGAAACAGGTACTTTAGGAGACCTTTTTAACATGGTCTCTCCTCAAATGATCTATCTCTTGAAATGGCCTGCAAATGAGGATCCAAACTCAGCCCCTACATGGGGACAGAGCCCAAGCCAGACTGAATATCTGACCATCACTTTGTGGTGCTGTGGTCTGAGCTCCGCCCCTGGTGTCCTGAGTGAGGGGACTTCTGGGCAGCGGAAGGAACTGAGTGACCATATAGATAGCCTTTCATAGGGAGCAACGCACACAGCTTCTCACTCTCTTTTTGGACCTACAGGCAGTGGGCCTTCATCTCCCCTACCTGAGAAGGGAGGAGAATCCCCAAACTCAGCAACAGCAAGCCTCTGCCCCACCCTGCTGCAACTGGGTCTCGCACCACTGATCAGTAACTGGACTTTTTCCTTCTCCCCCTACCTTACTAGGGCTCCCTCCAACCTTTTGTTTAGAGTAAATTGTTTTTTTGTTTTCTTTTTTGCTATGCTAGATGCCCTGGCATCAGGTGGCCAAACCCAGAACCAGGGAGAGAGGTTATGACCTGTCAGGTTTTAGACTCTTTTTCCAGTAACAGATTCACACCATGAAGCACTGTATAGTCTAAGTAAGGATGAAAAGCCGCTCTATTCAACACAACAGAGGGGATTTGAGAGAAACATGTACAGCAAAGTAAGTCAGAACAATAAAAACATGTTCTGGACATTTATATAGCAGACAATTCAATAACAGAAAAGACTATTTTTTGTGTGTAGAAGAACTGGAGTGTAGACCAAAGGTTCAGGGGGTGAGAGGATCCACCAGAGACAGAGTGGGGAACAGAATAAACAGATCAAATGAAACACACTGCTGAGGGGAGCAGTGGGCGAGGCAGGAGAGGTCTGCTGCGCCACGTGGGTCAGCTCCCTGGCTAGGGGTCAAACTCAGGCGGTAGTGGTGATAGCACTGAGACTTAACCTCTAGGCCACTAGGGAGGCCCAATAACAAAACACTTTTAAAAATTAGTGGACATCAATAAACTTCCTGTGGGCTCTGAGGCTAAGAGGTCGTGGAGAGTGAAGGACAAGGAGATATGGGGATGGTAGTGAAGGGAAAAAGAGACTGTCTTAATTAAGGACAGTCTTTGGGACTTGATTATCTTCTCTGATCCCCACATTTGCCCTCCCACTCACCCTCTATTCAAATTAGTATCATGCTTTTCTCTGAGTCCCTAGATTCCTGGCTTGTGACACATAATATGCCTTATATATGTCTCTGACCCTCATGTCTCCTCCAAGTGTATAGGGAAGCAAAAATCTACCACCCCAAAATACATCTTTATCAAAAGTTTGATTTCATGGGAGGGGCACTGAAGACTAGGAGGTTACCCTTTTGAAAGGGACACTTACATAAAGAAGGAGTTCTCCCTCACTCTACTAAGCTAAGAAGGCCCCATCTCTTTAGTTCTTCTCCTTAGAAAAGGCAGAACTTAAATCTGCAGAAGTCATACTTTCCTTAGAAACCTCCCTAGCCAACATCACCCTTTAGGTCCTACAACCTCCTTTGTCCTATCTGAGGTATTTAAGGTAGTATCTAAAGCCACATAAGTGAGTTAGTCACAGTAGGTCTCTCCCATGTATATAGAATATATACATGTTATTGTTAAACTTCTTTTTGTTTTTTTTTTCCCTCATCAATCTGCCTGATGGTTGTTTAATAATTTGCCAGCCTAGAAAAAACCAGAATGGTAGATGATGTTTTGCTTTTTGGCCTGACAGTAACCTAAAACAAAAGCAACCATTTTGGGGGCTCACAATTCGGCAATTTGGCCAGGTTTTAGCAGGGCAATTTGTTTATGTTACTCATGCTGTTGCCTGGAACAGATTGACTAGAATTAGAAGATCTAAAATAGTTTAATTCATTCAAGTCTGGAATCCCAGTTGGGAAGGCTGAATGACTTAGAGCTGGCTGGGTCTCTCAAGTAGAGTGGATGGACTTCTTTACATGTTGTCAGTGTGCAACCAAGAGGGAGCCAAGGACCCTAAACTGTTAAGAAGTGCAGGCTCTGCAAGATATTCAGTCATTGTGCACACAAAGGCAAATGAAGCATACTCTTAGTGTGAAATATCTTTAATGGAATTGATGTGCATAGAGAGAAAAGATATGCCTAATAAAACTCCAAAAATTACCCATCCCTTCATGGATAGACAGTCAAAAAGTCTCTGCCTGAAGCACAGCCACTTGAGTCCTGAAAGGTTACCAAAGTCTGAGTACCTTCTGGCAAGAAACCATAAGAAATGGATTAGGCAGATCCAGAGAACTGGGACAGACGGCAAGACCAAAAACTCAAAATTTACCACATAACCCCACATGAGGTCAAATGCCTGCCATTGTCTCTGCCAAGGATCAGCCTCTCCCACCCTCATCTCTCTTCCAAGTTCCTTTTCCAAATGTCTCTACATGGTTTCCTCCTTATGTCCTCCAGAAGTACCAGGGTGCAAGCCAGGCTGCAAAAACAAGGGAAACAGGCCTTTTGCGTTTCAGAGGTACACCTAGACTTCCCAGTTCACCACTAGTTCCTAGTAGCTTCCCTGCTCAGAAAGTCCAGTTCATAGCAAAATGCGACTTGTAATACAAAGCAAATACATGTAAGTGGGGGCAAGGAAAAGGGTGTCTCCCTGTATTCACAGGAGTGCATCTGTAACAATGTGGCAAGTTCAAAGAGAGAAAAAATTGGAAGTTTCAAGATCTCTTAAGGCTTAGACCCAGTAGTTACACAATGTCACTTCTGCCACAACCTATGGATCAAAGTAAGTCACAAGACCAGCTTATAGTACACAGGAAGGGTTGAAACCTTACCTCCAAAGTGGAGGGGAGTCAAAGTCATAATTCAAGAGGCATGTAGCATGGGAAGGATTAGGGATTTTTTAAATTATCTTTGTAAACAATCTACCACAATGATTTCTATGAGGATTTTGTGTGTGTCTGTGTGTTTATGTATCCCATTGCCTACAAAACAGTATGAGGATTAGTATGCTGAGAATGTTGAATGGTGTCTTACACATCATCTGAGACTGACTTAAATAGATAACAAGTACACTGAAATAAGTCTTGGCAAAAAGTAATAGTAGGCCAGTGAGACTTGGGTGAGAAGTGAGAAAAATTTCTCTAGGATTAGGCAAAGTTCAGAGTCCATTTCCTCTCAGTGGTATTTTGTAGTCCAGGTGTGGAGTGTTCTTTTGCAGAGCCAGGGAGATCCTACAACTCATTTATCATGGAAGCCTGGAGAAAGGTGGGGTGAGTGGCGGTGGGACTTAGAGAGGGAGTGTATCTGGGAGTGATCACCTTAACATTAGAAAGAATTCCAGCAAAATGCTAAGATTGGCTCTGATTATTACCAAGAGATAGATCAAGGACTCCTCCACCCAATGTGCATAAGTACCAAAGAAAGGACAGGATGATTTGGTGAAGAAAAGGACTTTAATGGTCAGTAAGAAGCAGAAGTCCCAAAGCTTAGGTCTTCCTCCCCAAATAGCAGAATGGGCTTATATCACATTTTGTTAAGTGGTCTCAAGAGGACAAGAGGGTCAAATTGCATTGGATAGGCTATGAACTGGAAGCGCAGGAATGCTGGTTTGGCAAAAGGTCATTGAGTAAAGCAGATACAGAAGAATAAAGTTGGCTGAAGATCATGGAGTGGTGGGCTCTTATCAATATATGGTTAGGTGTTCAAATCCTTCCTATGCATGGACAAGGGCTGGACTTGGGTTACTAGGTTTTCTTTACCTGGAGAGACAGAAATGCTTGGGAAGAACAATTAAGTCCTGATATTATAACAAAGGGGGTTATAAGTTATCTGATTTAACCAACAAAAACAAAAATGATTAGAATTGGTGAATAGTTAAACTATGAATAGAAAGAATGCAGGCCTATTTTGGGGGTAGGTTTTGGCTTTGGGGGCCTGGTTTCAATTAGCTCTCCACTGCGTAGGCAGCTAACATACAGGCGGAAAGCAGGCTGAGCTTTCCCTAAACCATGGATTCTAGTGACCACAGTCACCTTTAGAGGATAGCAGCCACATGGTTCTAAAGACAGTGTCAAGCTAAAGGCAGGCCCCGTGTGTGGCTACATGGCCAACTTGTTTTCAAGATAAGCTGATTATCTGAATTCTGATATGAAAAATATTTTAAATGTTGGCAACTTCAAATGGTTTTTTAAAAAACACTAAGTGAACCAAGCAAAACACATCTGCTGGCTGTATTCTGCCTGAGAGCTAAAGTCTGCCTTTTCTTTGCAAATTAGTGATTCAAGGTTCCTTGGAGAACATGATGCCATAACCTTTCTGCATTACTCCTCCTCCTTTGTCCTTTCTTCATGTTGGAATATTAGCTTAGGGAAAAAAAAAAGGCATCATTGAAGGTGAGGAAGTGTTGGAGTCTTAACTCCAGCTATGAGTTCTTGATCAGGTTGCTTCCAGCTGGCCTGAATTTCTCCACATTTATAAATGAAGGGCATGGGACTAGAAGATGCAATTTCTAGCAGCTCTGGCATTCTATGACCTATAATTTTTAGAATGCAAGAGACAAAATTAAGCTATGATTCTTACTTGGGAATGGAAAGTTCATTTCCAGTTGGAGTAAAAGAAGCGCTCCAAGGAAAAAATGGTTTTGAGGGAAGCATAGTGCCTAGACTGGTAGAGATTGGTGGGGAGTGGGAGAGAGAGAGAAGGAAAATTAAGAAGATAATTATCAATTCTTTGAACATTTGCTCTATTCCTGGCACTATGTTAATCTCTTTGCACATATTTTCTTTAATCTTCACAATCCTGAAATACAAATAACCGTCTTGGATTCTCAATGGAGAAAGAGTTTACAATGTAGAAGCATTTATAGAAAAGTTAGATTGCTTGCTCACATTTACCTGATATGTACATACAGACGTAGGATGGCACGGAGGGATGCCTGACTCTAAAGCTGTTGGGTGGAGGAAACCGTATGAGTAAGAGTGTGGGTGGGAAAGCTACAAGCTCATCTATGTATTAGGAGGTCTTCAATCTGTTGAAAACAGATTTATCTTCTTTTCCTGCTGTTTTTATTTTCCATAGAATTTGTCTTCTGAACATCTACAGTCACTTGCTTCTTTCATTTCCCCCAACTTTATTGGGATATAATTGACATGTAACATTGTGTAAGTTTAAGGTGCACACATTTTTATCTGACAGTTATGTTGACTGAAGTAAAAGTCACAGTAAGAGTTAGACAAAGAGATTATTAGATAATCCAAGTGAGGAAATGAACCTGTGGAGCAGTTCCACAGATTTTACTGTGAGAACTGCTCCAATAAACACAAGTTTGAGTTTAGAGAATATAGATAAAAACAGTAACTATTTTGGGAATTTCTGATTTTCCTGTATAGGTTTAGAACACAATTTCCTAAGTCATTTTGACCTAAAGATATGTTGATGCTATCTCTGCACAGAGGAGGGCAAATGTTAGGGTTTAATCACACCCTCATTTCTAAAGACTGCACTGTGGAGATGCAAAGGCTAAGTACCCATTGTTTAAATCTTTTTTATCTGATTCTTGGCCCTTGGTAGGGATTGAAAAGGCTGGTGTGTCACAGAAGGCAAATTTTGCATAGTTGCTTCCCATCAAGTCTATACAGATGGCTTTGCTCTCTTGCCTGCTAGGGGGAGGGGATGTTCCCAGAGATTTTAAATATATTCACTTTATATTTTGAAAAATGATTACATCCATGGTGGTGAGTTAGCACTGCATCCCGTCACACAAATCGTGTTTCTTTTTTGTGGTGAAAACATTCAAGATCTACTCTCTTAGCAATTTGCTAATATATTGTATGTCTGTTTCTTTCCACTAGGAAGGGAGGAAGGGACCTTTCCTGTTTGACTAACTGCCTTTTATTCTCAGTACTTAAAACAGTGTCTGGGACAAATGAGGAGTTAAGTATTGAGTTTGTGAATGAATGCTCCCAATATGAATTCATAGAGATAAGCTTGCCTGAGAAAGGAAACAATAGAGAAGAAAGTAGATGCATGAGATGGGGAAAAAAATATTCCTGCTAATATTTAAAAACTTGGTATCTTAGTTATATTGGGCTTTCCTAAAAAAGCAATACAGACTGAATGACTTAAATAATAGAAATTCATTTTCTCAAAGAAACCCTCTCACATTATTGGTAAGAATGCAGTTTGATCTAGTCCCTATGGAAAACTGTATGGAGGTTTCTCAAAAGATCAAAAATGGATGGGAGCACGAGGGACTGAGGTGATGGTGCACTGGTGAGATGGTGATGGGGAATACATGGGGATTACAATTTATGGCAAGTATATGTAAATTTTAAAATATTTTATATTAATAAAAAAAAGAAAAAAAATGGATCTACTATATGACCCAACAATTCCACTCCTAGGTGTCTATCTAAAGAATACAAAAGTAGTTATTCATAGGCATCATGCATTCCCATATTCATTGCAGCACTATTTACAACAGCCAAGCTAAGGAAACAATCAAAGTACCCCATGCAGATGAATGGGTCAGGAAGTTGTGGTATATAAAAAACAATGGAATACTACTCAGTTATCAAAAAAGGTAGACTCTTGATATTTGCAGCAACATGGATGGAGCTAGAGGGGATTATGCTAAGCAAAATAAATCAGAATGATAGAAAAATACCAGATGGTGTCATTTATATGTGGAATATAGAGAAGCCAAACAAAGAATCAGATAAAGCCAAACTAAGAACTAACCCTAGAAAGCTGAGTCCAGAATTGATGCTACTTAGGCTGGGGGATGGGAAGGAGGGAGGGAAGGAGGTGGACGGGGTAAGAGCAAGGTGGGCAGGGAACATAATGGATTATGGTAGAGGACCATGGTTATCTTGGTAATACCTGAAAGGGGGGAGGTGTTAAATTAAAATATTACAGTAAAAAATTTACATAAATTAATTATATAAATAAAAACCTTAAAAAATTTAAAATCTATGAATATACTTTTAAAAAAACTAATTTTCTCCAAGTCAAGGGGCTGGAAGTTCAAGAGCAGTGCTAGCATGGTGGAGGTCTAGTAGGTTTTCTCTTTCTGACTTGCAGACCCCAACCATCCCCCTAAGTCCTGATATGGCCTTCCTTTGGCATGTGTGTGTGTGTATATGTGTGTGTGCGTGTGTGTGAAGAGCTCTTCCTTCCTCTTTCTTATGAGGCCATCAATCCTCTCAGAGAGGACCCCATACTTATGACCTTATTTAATCTTGATTAACTCCTAAGAGCCCCACTTCCAAATATAGACACACTGAGTATTAGGATCTCACCTTATGAATTTTAAGGAGGGCAATTCTGTTCATATCACCTTGACCACAGATGTCCTTAAACTTTCAGTTACCTCTGTTTAGTTCTTACCTTGGTCATAATGAGTTTGGTTTCTGAACCCAGCCCCATTAACAAATGGGCAAAGGGCTTTAATATGCATCTCTCTAAAAATGACCAATAAGCATATGAGAAAGCGCTCAACTTCACTAGTTATTAGGGAAAACAAGCCAAAACCAAGCCAATAAGATGTCACTTCACACTTATTAAAATGATCATTTTTTTAAAAAACAACAACAACAAAGAATAGGGTTGATGAGGAAGTAAAAGGCCTTCTTCATTGCTGGTGGCAATGTAAAGTGCTATGGCTGCTGTGGAAAACAGTATGATGATTCCTCCAAAACTTAATCATGGAATCACCATGTGATCCATTACTTTCACTTCTGAGTACATACCCCAAAAAATGAAAGCAGAACATAAAACAGACACTTGTACACCAATACCAATGCTCCCAGGAGCATTATTCATAATAACCAAAAGGTAGAGGCAAGCCAAATGTCCAGCAACAGATGAATGGATAAAATGTGGTTTATACATATTTATTTAGCTTTAAATAAATATAAAGCTAACATATTTATTTAGCATTCAAGGGGGAGGAAATTCTACAAACATGCTACAGAGTGGATGAACCTGAGAACATTAAACCAGTGGCACAAATGACAGGTTATTATGACTCTACTTAAATACAATTTCTGAAGTAATTAAAGTTAATAGAGATAGATTATAGAATGGTGGTTGTCAGGGGACTGGGTGGGAAAGGGAACCATGGGGAGTTAGTGTTTCATGGATGCAAAGTTCAATTATGGGGGAAATAAAAAAGTTCTAGTGATGGTGATAGAACAACGCTGTGGATGTGAGTGAATTGTACAATTACGAAAGGTTAGAATGGTAAATTTTATGTTATGCATATTTTACCATAATAAATTACGGTAATTATGTTAAAAATATGTTAAAAACTCTACTCCCTATGCTTCCTTCTTTCACTGAGGCTGTCCAAATCAATGCCCTCACATCATTTGTGCTCAGTTAAATCAGGTGAACATGTGATTAATAATAAAAAAAATCAGG
The DNA here is from genome assembly GCA_019455555.1 of Galemys pyrenaicus. Taxonomy (NCBI): domain Eukaryota; kingdom Metazoa; phylum Chordata; class Mammalia; order Eulipotyphla; family Talpidae; genus Galemys; species Galemys pyrenaicus. The sequence continues at coordinate 6,873,766 of JAGFMF010011443.1, read as the reverse complement.
TGAATATGCAAACTGAAGGAATGTACTCAGATTTATTTATAATTAATATGAGGGTTTCTCATCTCTTGGCAAAAAGCAAACATTTTCCTTGGTGGTCTCAAAAGTATCATGAAACTTCAACTCAATCTCTGACTTCAGGAAGTCTAAAAGGTTTCTTTCCTACCCATTCAATTCCTACTTAGGTGAACTTGAACCTCACATGTCTATAGTCAGCATGTGAGGTTCTTTGAAGTGTCAAGAAGCATTTTGCATGTCACCCTTGAGTAGAAATACTTTGAAGGAAGAAGCCCTTTTTTTCTGTATCACTTCCGAGCACTTATATGTCCAGCAGCTACCCCAGAATCCTACAATGGACCTGGTATTTGGGCAAAAACAGAAAAGACTGAGACAAGCCCTCAGCTTTAATTCACAACCTTCCCAATTCCTGGTGATTTTTACATTCTAGATGTCTTCCCCCTACTCCCGCCATTACCCTGTCACCTGTCACCTGCAGGAACTTCCTAGCTGGTCTCCTTCCTTCTTTCTTATATCCTTCCCCACAGAACAGTCAGACTATTTTCCACTCCCACAGAACAGTCAAGCTATTTTCCAGACTTTCAATCTGATTACATCCTACCCTGACTTGAAACCTTGACTGACTTCCCACTGTGGAAGGATAAAGACAAACTTCTTAACTTGCGTACTTGGCCAAAGATGTTCTGGCAGCTTTATTCAGGTATACTCAAGCCTCAGATGGAACCACCTCCTATATCTTCTCTGAACTCCAACCAAATGCTCCTGTTTTTTGGTTCCCAAAATGTGCAAATCTTCCCACTGCAACATCTTGTGTACAGACACAGTTCCCCACAGCCCTACCTCTCACTTCTTCCTTTGTGCACCATTCATCTCTCTTCCTCCTATTCAATTCTTATTTGTCCTTCAATTCTCAAAACTCTCAAAACAGTAGTTATTTCCTCAGTAAAAATTTCCCTGACCTCCTCCATACCCTACCTGGGCTAGATCAATTTCCTTGGCAATAAATGGCCATGAATTGGGTTCCTGTCCTTCAGAGAATTTCAGAGGAAGTACACATTCCTTCGCAGCGCTATTTCATCAACAGCTATCTCCTGCACTGGGCAGGTTCCAAGCTTCATAAGAATAAAGGCCATATTTGCTTTTACCCATGATTGAATCACCATCACTTGGAGAAAAACCTACTCTATAATAGTTGCTCAGTAAACATGTGTGGAAAGAAGGGAAGAAACAAATAGGATCCCCTTCTGGAATATGGAGATCACACAGGTACATATCTGCTCACACCACTACCAAGTTGACATAATAGCTGAAACACAGCAGACGGATTTCCCCAGTTTCATCTTGGCTCTGTACGTTTGGTCAGATTGCCAAGATCCTCTAATTTTTGGTTTCTTCCATTTACTTTAACCAACAGGTGTAAAGTTCTACTAAGTATAAGGCATGTATTAGGAAAAAAAATACTTCTTAACTGGAAGGGATACCTTCTGAAGAGGAATAAGGATTACAAGATGGAATCTCACTCAGTACAAATAACCCATCGCCCACCATGTTAGGGGCATTTATTTGGTGTGAATAAGTGAGGAGGCAGAAAGTGATACAGTGATGATGATAAAGCAGTTCATGATATCAAAGAACTTAGTCTTGATTGTGAGAAAGGCATGGAACTAGAACTATACTATAAGGCAATTTTCTAGAATACAGGGGAAAATAAGTACATGCAGAACACAGAAGGAAGGGGGTGAGGGTAGAGACTTTATTCCTACTACAGAGTAGCTAGGCCTTTGTTGACAGTCATGAGGGAAAGTCACCTGAACCTCTTTCCAAGAAAGATGGTGAGGGCTCACTCATTAGCTGGCAGAGACTCGTTGAAGCCTTTTACCAGATGCTCTGTGAGTATTACGTACTTTTCTTAACAACAGATAATTCTAGTATATTGAACTCCACAACAATTTGCTCAGTTAACCAATGATACTAATCCTGTAAATTCAATGTATCTAAGTTTCTTCCTTTCTTCCTTCCTATCCAAGAAGCATAATCAGTTTTTGAGAGAAATCATTCCAACCACCAACAGGGGATTAGCTTGAGAAAAGTTGACTCATCTAGAGCTAACTGGAGGTTTCTTTCTGTTCTTACTAAGCAGTCCACATCTAGCACTCTTTATGACATTATCAATTCAGTTTGACCCTTAAACAAATACATCAATGAGGGCAGGTCTTTCCAGAATGAGATGTAGGGGAACAGAAAACAAGAAAAAACTATGCTAGAAAAAACTATGACATCAGCCACATGTGCCTGGGAGTGTCTGGTCTCTCTGGGTGAGGTAGATAGAGCCTGTTACTAATAATGGTTAGCTCTTACTTGGTAGTAGACACTATTCCAGATGCTGTGTATGTATTAAATCCTTTAATCCTCACTACAACCTGAGATAGGCAAAGTCATTGCCATTTACATTGAAATGTACTGAAGCACAGAGGGGCTATGCAACTTATCCAAGATCATACAGTATTTCCACTTGAACTCAAGAAGTCTGGTTTCATGATCCATTCTTTTAAGCATCATCTTTGACTGCTTTTCATCTACATAGTTGAAAGCAAGAACATGGAAGATCAGCCATACCTGGTTTTATAAGGGACTTCACACTACATCCTAGCAGGGTGCTCTTGACTCTATTATCTATCAGGAGCATTTGTATTGTAATAAGTTCCCAAAGCCTGAAACCTGAGAAACAATTTTCAACTGGAGGAATTTTCCGTCTGAACCAGCTGTTCAGCTCCCTCCCATGTCCCCAGTCTTCATCCCCAACTGATTTCACCTCCTGCTCAGCACCACCCTTCTTCCTTGACCTGCTCTGAGTTAGGATGTAGGGAAACAGGCTGAACTGTACCAGGTGGAGACCAAGAACAGTCTTGCACTGCTTAGTAATGGGAATATACTCTGAGAAATGCATCATTAGGTGATTTCATTTTTATGCAAACATCATAGAATATAATTACACAAACCTAGATGGTATAGCCTAATACCTTTTAGGCTAGCTTATTGGTGCCACCTTTGGCCAGAAGATCCTTAAGGGTTTCATGACTATATTGAAATATGTAGCCCTCAGTTTTAATGCAGGCCCCAGAGCTCTACTGTGGGTTCTGAGCGTTCATGTGGCTGGAGCCACTTTTCCCCTAGTATGGTTCCTCTGTTCTGTTCAGGGAGTGCTAGGTGTTGCCTTTGTTACCCCAGTTCCCCTGTGTACTCTGATTTATATGACTAGGTTTCAGCTGACATTTCCTTTCAAGTTCTAGAAAATTGAACACCCAGTTCTGGTATCTGGGTTGGACCCTGCATTGCACTTACCATCTTTTTCCCCATTCAAGAGGAGCATTGCTCCTTAGATAACCCTCAGCACTGAGAGGCCTCTGTCACCTAGCCAGAGTACCATACCTACACTCGCAAAGCTGTTAGTATAGCAGATAAGCTTTGTATTTTTTTGTTTTTGAGATGTAATTAACATAACATGAAATTCACTATAACCATTTAAAGTGTGTAGTTTGGGTCATTAGAGTATTCATATTATAGTACAACCATCACCACTACCTAATTCCAGAACATTTTAAACTCCCCAGGAAGAAACTCTACGCTCATAACTAGTCTCTCCATTTCTTCTCCCTCCAACCCCTGGCAACCACCAATCTATTTCTCTCACTATGGATTTGCCTATGAATTCTGAACAATAGCTGTCCTTTGGCATCTCTCACTTAATATAATGTTTTCAAAGATCATTGTAACATGAATCTTTCCTTTAAATGACTGAATAATATATTCTACTGTGTGGATAAACCATGTTTTGCTCAGTGATCATCTGATGGATATTTGGGTATTATGGATATTATGAATGACAAACCTATAAACATCTGTGTACAAGTTTTTTTGTTCCATATTTTCAATTTTCATGAGTATATACCAAGGAATAGAACTATGGCACCTGATAACTCTATGTTTAACTTCTTGAGTAATTTCTAAACTATTCTCCAAAGTAACTGTACCATTTTATATTCTGACCAATGATGTGTGAGTTTCAGTTTTTCACATTTTAGTCAACACAGGTAACTGTCCTACCTGGTATTTCTTTGCTCTTCTGGCAATGGGTATATTCTTGAATTTAATTAGTCCTTGAACAAAGTAGCTAAAAGCACTTGACTCTGATGACAGTATCCTAAGTTTGGGTCAGTTATGCCCAGCAAAGTCAGGTATATTCCAGTGGGGAGCAGGAGACAGAGAAAGGGAGGCAAGGTTTTCTTTTGTAAAAAAAAAAAAAAAATCCTCATAAGCTTTTGTTCTCTTACCTATTAAATGGGAATAAAAATAGAATTGTTGAGCCAGTTAAACGAGATACTACCTGTCAAACATTTAGCACAAAGCCTATAAAACCCCAGTCTTAATAAATCATAGTTCTCATGCTTATCATCTAAGTTGCCTTCCCCGGGAGACCTCTGACATGATTCATTTGGCCAGTTAACAGAGATGCATGGAGAAGCCACCACATGCCAAGCACTGTTTTAGGAACTAGGAATATAGTGGCAAACAAGTAACCTACAATGTGGGAGCTAGTATTCCAGGGCAAGAGTCTTAATAAACAAGTCAACTTAAAAAGTAAGAAGATAGACAGACTGGTAGTACCTTGATAAAAATATAATAGGTAACATGACAGTGAGTTGGGTGAGAAGCTACTCAGCTTATATGGCTAGGGCAGGCCTGGGGGATGAGGAACAGTGCAGTTTGGAGACGGGGAGGTAGGCAGAGGTCTGGGGAAGAGAGTTCACCCAGAAGGAATTTCAGACGTGGAGTCCCTGCAACAGGAACGGCTGGGAGGGACTGGAAGGACTGAAAGAAATGAGGGGATGTGAGGAGGACAGGGAAGTAGCTCCCAGCAAGCCCAGGACCATGGAGAAAAGACAGCAGGAGTCAAAAGAGCTGCTGAGGTACCATGCTGGGGACAGCAGCAAGGAAATGCAATTGACAGTGGGGCCCCAGAGAAGGACATCAGTGAAACTGGGCCAGACCCCAAGCGTGATATTTGGCAGGAGTTCTGGGTACTTTATGTTCTCCGTAGTTGGCAGGAGTCAAAGGAAGCCTCACTAGAGAGCATCAGCAAGCATGCCCCATCCCAGAGCCACTGTCACTCGCTCTTGGGAAGTCCTGTCCTCATTCTGATGTCTTAATTTCTGAAACAGAGCACCCAATCACATCTGTTGCTGGCTTTCAGCCCTAGGAGAACAGTGTGTATTGATACAGGTGCTTGCAGTTCTAAAAGCAGCGAGAAGGAAGTCTGAGGTTTCTTTGCCTCTCAGGAGGCATTCTGGAAATAGGCAGGGTTGAACATTGTAATGCCACAATGTCCAAACACAAGCATCACAGAGTCGTCACAGACAGTCCAATTCACATCCCAGGAGATGCCCCTGGTGCGTTCTGTGACTTCTCCATGACCATCTAATGGCTGAGAAGGCTCCAGGAGTGTGAGAAGAATGTCACAGAGGGCAAAGATTTTAGACCCAGCACTCACAGATTCTGCTGGTTCGCTGGGCTCCACCACTTTCTGGCTTCCAGCTAGTTTCTTTACCAAGCTTGATTCCAGTTCTTCATTTGTGAAATGGTAACAAGAACTATTCACAATGGCATCAAATACCCCCCACACAGAGCCAAGCCTGGGTTCTGGGCACTTAGTAGGCCCTCAGAACATGTTGCTTGTTTTCATTTATTATTAATATTTTTCCTCCTTCTCCTCCTACTCCTCCTACTTTAAATACCTCTGTCAGTGAAGGGTAACCTTGCTTTTGCAAAGAAAGTACGGAGGTTGAAGTGTGTCCCAATAAGAACTGTGATCCAAACTATAATAAGAATTTGAGGATTTGGAAAAGATTGGCACAAGAAAGGTGAGGCTAGAGTCTGCATTAAAAAGTGGCATTAAATGGTTTACTATTCTAGACCAATAGTAAATCAACATAACTTTACTGAAGAGCTCCAAGATGGGAAAGGGACAAAACTAATATTTTGTTGGTATAACCTACCATGTGCCAAATTCCAGACTGTGGGCTAGAATTCCCATTCCTACTCTGAGATTGTTATTACATCATCATTCCCACTTTGCAGCTAAGGAAATCAAGACTGAGAGACCAAAACACAACACTAAGTGATACACTGGTGTCTCTAGCTCCAAAACTAACAGACTTTTCTCTATAATCAAATCCAATGAAGTCCCTGCAAAACCCGTCTCACTACTACAGGAATTATGAGCACAGATCATAGCATATCCTCAAATGTTACAGCTGCACACTGACAGTTCATATTGAGCAACTAATGAGTCTTAGGACACGGGCACATGAGTATCTGAGTGCAATACTAGTATGATAAAATCTTGTTGCACAGCAAAAAAAGTACAGAGTACAGAGAAAGAGGGATGCCGTCTAGCAGAGTACAGAGGAGGAAGGATGCCTTCTATGGGAACTGAGAAAAGATCAAGGAAGGAGAGAAGAAATCCTCTTTTTTTTTTTTTATACTTGCCATTAATTGTAATCCCCATGTATTCCCCATCACCATCTCACCAGTGCACCATCACCTCAGTCCCTCATGTTCCCATCTTCCCTCAACCCT
>JAGFMF010011443.1:6803545-6866895 GCA_019455555.1 Galemys pyrenaicus | reverse complement strand
TAAGCATAATCCCCTCCAGATCCATCCATGTTCCCATGAATGAGTCTAGTTTTTCATTTCTGATTGCTGAGTAGTATTCCATCGTGTATATGTACCAAATCCTCTTAAAGAAGAGGAATGTTTTGGGGCCTCCCTGGTGGTGCAAAGGGTTAAGTTGCAGCACTATGAAGCTATCGGTTGCCACACCAGCACGAATTCATCCCCCCACTGGGAGCTGACCCATGCAACAGAACTCTCATGTCTCACCCACTGGTCCCCTCAGCAGTGTATTTCAGTACCATGCTGTTCTGCTCCTCATTCTGTCTCTGGTGAATCCTCTTACCAGCCCCAACCCAGTATCGCTAGCCTCTTGTGTGCATAAATAAATAAATAAAATAAATCTTTTACAATGAAGAAGAGTGTTTTAGGCAAGGCTCTCTGGGGCTGAGTGCTAGAAAAGGGTGTCTGTGTCAGTTGGGGCAACTGAAACCCAGGTAAGGAGGTGGGAGAGCACATGGCTTGTTCAGGAAAATACTTAGACCACCCACTACATAGCCTGGAAAAGGTTTCAAAGGTAGAGGAGCTGGACAAGTAGGGTGCAGCTGAAGGCAAGATGGTTGGCACCACAAGCCGTGGTTACAGACCATGTCCTGTAGGCAGTGAGGCGACACTAAAGGCTTTTCAACCAGAAATGGCTTAATCATATCGATGTTTTATGACATCGCCTCCGGTCACTGTGTAAAGGACACAGCAGAAGAGCGTGGAGGCGTGAAAGTCAGATTCTGCCTTGAACATCAGCACATCTAAAGGAGGACTATACCTACAGTGGGGGGGGGGGGGGCTTTAGTAGGCAGGAAAGGAAGCCACTGAGGCTGGCCTTTCAAAGAGCTCCCAGTTCATATTCTCTCTCCTGACCTCACTCTCAGGTCCCTGATGAGGAAGCCTGCTGGGGTAATGGCAGCACCATCAGCCTTAATTTCCACTGCACTGAAAGGCACAGAAGCCTTTATTAGTATAACAAGTGCTCCCAAAATAGTCTTCAGCTGAGACACTAGCATCTCCAGGACAGACAGAAGTCATTGTCCCCAACCCTTAAGTCCTCAGAGGGGAGGACAGCCCAGGGCCTCCCCCGAGATGGGGCTGGGGGGACAACTTGTCCAGGGCAGGGGGGGTAGGCTCAGGCCTCTGTCCCATTCATTTATTTATCCATAACTGCAGTGTCTTTGGGTAAGGTGGGTTTCAGTTCAAACCAGGGACAGGGCCAATTTGTAGAAAGAGGTTGAGGATGTAGGGGACATTATTTAGGACATCTACAGGTTCCAGAGGAGAGAGGAGTCCAGGGTAAAAGAGACTCACACGAATTGATCATTTGGTAGGGGCCATGCACGGCATCTTCACAGTCACCCCACTGCCTACCCTACTGGTAACCAAGGTCTATAGATTTTGTTTGTCAGTCGCACTCAGGTCTCCCCTGACCTTCCGTCTTCACTGCCCATGTCCCACACAAAGCCTCATGGTTCTTGCATGCACAGCGCAGTGGCTTTCCTTTTGGTCCTTTTGTCTCCTTCTTTCCAACCCCCTCCTTTTGCCATGCAGTTAACAGAATGTTCTTTTTAATCTATAAGTCTGATGTCACCATCCCACCACTCAACATCCTACAGTGGTCCCTCAGTCACTAACCAGACACAATCTGTCCCATTTACTTGGCTTCCAGAGTTGTTCATAATTGGGCTCCTGCTGATCTGTCCCACTTCATCTTCCACGACTCCCCCTCCAGAACTGCACGCTCTAGTAACACTCAATTATGTCTAGCTCTCAGAACATGTTACTATATTCTCTTCATGTTTCCTGATTTTGTACGTTTCATTCTCTCTGCCTACATTGTATGCCCGCTTGCCAAACCTTACCCCTGACAGTCTACTCCAGAATCAAGTGTTTCTTCCTGGTCATCCTTCATTCTTCTGGACAGCCTGGAGGATCCTTTCCTTAAACTCTGCCTATACTTTACAAAACATGCAATGAAAGCAATTATGTGCTGCACTAAATGTGTATGACTAGTTATCTCTCCATTTGACAACAAATTCTCTTTAAAGGAAAGCATTTGTCTCAAAAATTTTTTATAGCAGTTTTAGTTTCACAGCAAAACTGAGAGGGTACAGAGATCACCCTATATTTGTGCTATTCCCACACCTGCAACACTCTACCTGGCAGAGTGGTGATTTGTTACAATCCACAAATCTACATTGACACATCATTATCACCCAAGGTCCATAGCTTACATCAGAATTCACTCTTGGGCCTCCCTGGTGGCGCAGTGGGTTAAGCAACGCACTACAAAGCAAACTGCAGCCACTGCAGCACGAGTTCGATCCCTGCTGCCCGCCAGGGAGGGGACCCACATGGCACGGCAGACCTCTCCTGCTGTGCCCGCTGCTCCCCTCAGCAGTGTACTTCCGTTGATCTGCCTGTTCTGCTCCCTGCTCTCTGTGGTGAATCCTCTCACCACCCCCACACCTCTGGCCTGTACCCCAGTGCTTGTATGCATAAATAAATAAATCTTTAAAAAAAAAAAAAAAGAATTCACTCTTGGTGTTGTACGTTCTATGGGTTGGGGAAAACATATCCACCATTACAGTATTATCCAGAGTATATTCATTGCCCTAAAAATCGCCTTCTCCCTCTTTATCCATCACTTCCCACTCATCCTTGGCAACCACCGATCTTTCTACTCTCCATAGTTCTGCCTTTGCCAGAAAGCCATATACTTGGAATCATAGAGTATGTAGCCTTTTATGAAATGTTGTACCGTTATGTTTACACCCAGAGCCTGTCACCTTACCTAGTGCTAAGTATTAATATTTACAGAATTAATGACTGACTTATTGGATGTATATTTTGGGAAAGGAAGTGATCTAAACTTGAGCTCTAAGCTCGAAAAGGTCTGTTCTGGGCTGCTTTGAAGTCTGATTCACTTCATCTCCAGACCTCATCCTCGGGCTAGCACAGGATATTTTATATGACAAAGGCTCCATAAAGATGGGATGAAGACACAGCCCCTGTGCTCAAAAAGATACAGTAGGTCAAGTGATGTTTGTACAATCCTCCTTTAGATGTCCCTATAAAGTCCTAGGGCTCCAATCACCTGTTCTTTCATTCATTTATTCGACAAAGCTGTCATGGGTCAAGTGCTTTGTTCTGCTTTTAGTTGAAAACTTCCGGAAAGAAGACTATGATTAAATGATTTGTGCTGCAAGCACCCAAGAGCAGACCCTTTCCCTCAAAGTCTACAATGCCTAAGTCCTTAGGGCTCCAGGGAGTTTTTCCTGCCACCGCTTGGCTGGCTGGCCTAGCTCACCAGGCTCTCTTCAAGCTCTGGAGTCCTGTTGTACTCCAGTCAGCACCAGACTGTTTGGCGTTAATTGCTCTCTAATTGTTTCAAGTGCTCTATTTTTATCCACCCAGCTCACTGCACTCTCCTTGCAAATAGTCTGGTCTTTTAGTTCACATTGCCACTGTGCCCCCAGCGCTCAGTAAAAGCTTGCTGATTGATTTTTCTATGAGCTGCAATTATTTCCAGGGCTGCCCTGGGATATGGATCTCTCCCGAAATGCTGTTGTTACTTCTACTCCCTAAGATCCCCCATCCCAGTCCTAGCACATCCCACTAGCTGGCTCTTATGCTAGAACTTCTTTGTTCTCCTTCTCTCCAAAATAGGAGCAAACCTATTTCACTGACCATCTACACCACTGCAATGCACCTGCACCTACATGCGATCTCACTCCCTCCACCTCCCTCCCTCTCTTTTTGCATAAGTGCTTTCTTGGCAAGAAATGTTATTATGAGCAGCCTCATGCCTCATGATCTATTTTTATCTCTTCACACAACTTATTAAATACTTCTTGGACCTGCTGGGGTGAATGAAGCCTTCACGTTGATTGAATTTCTATGTTTTCTGGGTTATCTACAAATGCAGTTAAGGAAGGGGAGTCTTGAGGGGAAGACTGCATTGAGGTGAGATCAAGTGGGGAGAGAGAGGTTTCTTTCTTTGGGGGTGGAAGGCGGGGGTGGTGTGGCGTGGTGGGGGCAGGTCGTGCTCATCTGTGATTGCGATAGGAGGACCTAGGAGGCAGCATCTCCCTGGCTCCCAGGGCCTTGTTACTTAGTTCTAAATGACCATAAGTTGGTAGGGAGAACTTGGAGCCCTGCTTCACAAATTCGTCTTCGAGTTGAGAGAGCTGTGGAAGATTTTCTTAAAATTGTCCATCTAGCTCTCTGGACAGTCTGAAACTCTCCTGCCCCCCTCACAAGCAGACTAAAGCAGAGGATCTGATAGACCTGCAGGGCTGGGGGGTGGGGTGGGAGGGCAGAGGGGGCGCCTTTGTCCGATCTCTCCTCTGAGCTGACCAGGACAGCTTCTACTGGGCTCTCACACAGCAACAACAGAGCCATCCTGTGCCTGAGGATGACAGAGTCACAAGGCAACTCGTTCATTTGGGGACGGTAGATGTGGTGATCATTATTTTTCAAATCAGTTCAACATTTACTCGTTGTTGAGATGGTGGTAGCAGAACATCAGGCCTGAGCTGGGCTTCAGTGTAACCTGAGTTTGAATCACGGTTATAGCATTTCCTGTAAGAATTCAGGCAGGTTACTCAAACTCTGTGAGCTTCGCTTCTTATTCATAGATAGACAAATGGTTGTAATAATACCCACTTGATGGTGTTCTTGTGAGGACTATTGAGACATATGAAACACTTAGTGGGTGACAGGTGCATGGTAAGTAGCTTGTAATGGTAATATCCCTAGGAGAACTATTCCCTTCTTCCTAACCATGACCCTATCCTAGAGCTCATCCAAATTCTTTGAGTACCCTACAAAGCATTCTAATAGTAGCCCATCTGGTGAACTTTCCCCACATGTTCAGTTAGTCAAGGAAATCTAGAAAGGACACAGTGGATCTCACTGCCTAGTAGTACTATCTTGGCTGCTGAGAACTCCCCTGGCCTTTCCTGTAACTATAGTTCAGTCCCGGCCAACAAACTCTCCATGCTGTGACGTATTTCCCCCTCCTTCCAATCGTTATGATGAGTCGTTTCTCAGATCCATTTAGTGACAGGTAATGTAGTTCAGGTATAAAGAGCAAGTGATTTGAAAATGGGAATCCCTGGATTCAGGTGGTCCTTCAATTTTCACCATTGTATACCCATAGGCTAGTTATTCAACACTGCTAAAAGAGCTTTGATTTCCACATCTGCAAAATGGAGTAATGAAAATGCTTGATTAAGAGATGGTACATGAAAAACCCTCAGCCCAGTTTGGCACATGGTAGTGTAAGTTGTTGTAACGCGTGGTGGCAACTGAGGAGGTTGCTCTCTTACTGAAACACCTGCTACCTTTCGCCCCTTCCTAGCAAATGCCTGGTGTTCTTCATACCCAGCACTTGAAATTCATGCCAACCTAGATTTGAACCCCAATCAGTCTGCAAACAACTGCATCAGATTTCAGCCCAAAAGTGCTGAAGGAGCTGGCAGAGCTCCTTCTGGCTGACTTGACACCACAGGAAACCACAGTGTCAAAAGCTTGTTCCCCCTGAGGCTGCAGACATAGCCTTTCACAATGCAGAGCAGACACCACACACCCAGACAAGTTCCTAATTAATGGCGTGTAATCAGTGTCTTTCAAATGTGCATGTTATTCTCTGCCAACTAATTAAACTACACTAAGCCATTCCATGTTGAAGGTGGAATTAACACCAGCACAGGCTCAGAGCTTAGGGGGTTTCTGATCAGGTGGCCAATGAGCAGGTGGACTCGTCACACTATCACTTAGTCTGGTTGAGCTGCTCTGCAAGGAGGGCCTTGGAGACTTTCTCCCTCCTTAGGATTCCAACTGAGCAGTCCTGATCCTATCTGGGGAAGTTCTTTGAAAGGTGGCGAGATCTCCACAGAGGCATATAACAATTACTCCTGGTTTTTGCTAGAAAGTTCTTTTGTAGGCAGAAAAGGTAGGCAACCTTGGGCAAAAATGATGTATGTACCTTCTGAAGTGTGGGTTTACCCACACACCACCTCATATGACCCTCATGACACCCATGCCCAAAAGGAAAATAAAGCTCCCCAGAGGAACTCCCAAGGGGTCACCCAGGCTGTGAGTCGCTGAGGCACTGAGTAAATCCATGCAGATATGATTCAGAAAACTGAGTAGTCATTTTCTTCCTACCCCATGCAAAAATATAGTGCTCCTTGTATAGCTCCTCTCAGATAGCTCCACCTTTCCCTCCTCCTCCCCTCCTCTTATTCCTCCTGCCCCTCTAATAACTACCAGGCTCCCCCTTAAAATATATTTTCCCCTTCACATCCTACAGCTTCCCTTCTTCTAGGTCTAGTTAACCTGGTAGACTATTCCTTAACAGTTTGCCAGTCGAATGCTGCCATTCTGCCATTCTCCATCCCCACCCCCACCCTAGATCATTTTGTTATTTTAGTAGGAGCCGTCTGGAAAGACTATGATACCCTCAAATCAAGCTGGAAATTACCTGCCTGCTCTGTCTTCACTGGGAGTTGCCCTGAGCAACCATGCTGATGGAAGCTTGAGTGAACACGGGAGCAAAGCCAGAAGGTTCGCTCAACGCAAAATTCATCAAGAACATTAATACAGAACAAGGTTACGAGGTGGGGGATACAGTGAGGAGATGCCAGGAGTAAAGGGCAAAGACTGATCAGATCATTTATAATGTGTGGAAGCTTAAAAAGTGGCTTTACTTGGGCGGGACACAGGAACCAGGGAGAAACTGGATCCCTTCTCTAGAAAGCCTGACATCTCTCCATCCCCCTGTCCTTTCCAAGCCTTTCTGGTCACAGAGGCAGCTCTTTGTGACGAGGAATTGCATGAGGCAGCTAAGCAGTGATTTTTTATTTACCACCAGATTCCAGGCAGGGAAGGGAGCCTCGTCCGAGAGTTTTGCCATGGAATCAATAGCAAAAGGATGTTTATTACACTCAGGAATTATCTTCCAAGGCTGAAACACAGATAGCAACTGAGAGGTAGATGTTTCAGCATGTCGTGGATGCTGAACGTTTTAAGTTTAGTTTCATTTTGCAATTTCTCTGTCTCTGTCTTTCTCTCACCCACAAACAAGTAACTCACACATAGGTAACTACAGAAATTGGGAGCAGGTGGACAGTGGTTCACGGATGCTAGACATCACAGAGAGAGGCAAAGGTCCAGAAAAAAATGATGTGATGCTTTATAAATTTGACGAGAATTGGCTTTCTCCGCTTCCTGCCTGCCCGCTGTATCTGCTGCTTGTCCAGTCCTCTCTGCCCCATCTCCCTCGCACCTGAGGTCCGCAGTGGCCGCCCTGTGATGCTATCTGAGTCAGAAAGCATTCGTTTGGGACGAGTTCTAAACCAGCTGCCTGGAGGTTCAACTCTTCCCACTTACTGGGGTTGCTGTTAGTGTGAAGATTTCATTAAAATGGAGGGATCGGGCTTTGGCACAGGAGGTTGGGTGGAGAATGAGTGAAGCGTGTACACATATGGAGGAGTAAAAATATAACCCTGACATTATATAGGCATGTAAATGACTGACAAGTTTAATCAAAATGAAATGAAACAAAATAAAATCAATCAAAAATCTCCATTCCCCCTGCAGCAGGAAAGCTGGAATCCTGTAATATCATGGGAGAGACTATCCACCCCGGGACTCTGCCGAAGCTGAATTGTTCCTCTCTCCTCTAAAAGCACTCTGTGGCCTTTCCTTAATCCATCACCCCCACTGGACACCCCCAGATCACCTCCGCTTCACCCCAATGGCTGTCACATCCAGGCACTGGTTTGAACAGACTTTTCTGAAGAGGTGAGGCAACAGAGAGAAGCCACATTTCATCAGCTCAGTAAATGCCTTGAGATGGGTATTATTATGCACTCCTGCTTTCATCACGCCCTTCAGCTCTCTGCCAATGGATTCCCTTTCCTGCTTTCTTGGTCACCAACCTCTTCCAGTTTGCTGGGTCTTTTCCCTTCAACCCTCTCCCTTTGTCCAGCCTAGTCAGATTGTCCCCACTCCCCCAAATGCCTATACATTTTTAAGCAGAACAACTTAGCAACCTCTTACCTGCCTCAGTCACACTCAAGGCCTCAGGGACTTCTCACAAACCAAAATGACCCAGCAAGGCAGTCCTGCTAATTCTGGGCAGTCCAATAGTTAAATCTCAACTGATTAAAATAACATTTAAAACTCGCTTCTTTAGACACTGCAGCCATATCTCGATTGCTTAGTAGTAACGGTGGCCAGTGGCTACTGTACTGGAGAGTATAGACAGCAGAAATTTCTACTGGACAGCACTATCCAGAAAACCAACACCAATTTCTCCCCTAAGAGACAGTGCCACTGGCTCTTTGACTCACACTTTCTCTTGCTTAGCTCATTAATGTTTACTGAGCCCTTTTGCTGCTGGGGAAGGCCCTGTCTGTGTTGTTTCACTTGGCCCTCAGGACAGCACTCTAATGTGGGTAGTGGTTTCCTGGTTGCACTGAAGGGGAACCCAGAGTTCCCACAGCCAAAGCGCTGGTCCTTGTTCTTTCCTCCAAGTCAAATGCTTAGAGGTAGCGATGGAACGATAGTAACAGGAAGGTAAAGGGGGCCAGACTGGAGAGAGAGAAGGAAAGGCTCTTATGAGCCGCATATGATATCTTTACTAATCTTTAGGAAGAATGTTCTTATTCTTACAGGTTCAGTCCCAAATGGGAATTGCTGAAAAAGAAAGCTATAAGATGATTTTTCAAGAAGATAGAACTTTTACTTTGCTACGATGATGTCGATGATGTCGTTGCTTCTGGCAGCAGGCCAGGTAGGAAAGGATGGAGGGAGAGACTAGAGCACTCCTTTGAGAGAAATCAGCAGTGAAAAGAGATTCAGGTAGTTAAAAGCTATGGGATCCTCCCCCATACCAGCTGCTCCCCATGCTTCATTCTGCTCTCCAATCTACAGAGCAGCCTGCCAGGTTCCCCTTTTGCTGGGGAAAAGCTATGTTTCTCTAGATTGAGCCTTGGATTGACCCATTTCCATCACTGCCAGGGCTGGGGGAAGTGGGAGTAGAGGGGAAGGTGGGGCAGGCAAGAACTGGGGTTCGATGATGGCATCACCTGCTGACTTTCCTCATGCTGCAGCCCCTGGGTAGGTTCCTTCTCAAAGCAAAGTACAATGGTTCTCAAAGTTTGGTCCCTGAACCAGTGGCATCAGTGTCACCTTGAACTTATAAATGATGCATTTATAAGACTCCATCCCAGACTTACTGAATGAAAAAGTAGGGTTCTCCCAACTGTGTTTTCACAAACCCCTCAAGTGATCCTAAAGCTTGGGAATTGCTGATTTAGAAAATCCAGCTCCACCTATTCATTCCACCAGTCAACAGTTATTAATAAGCATCTTCTAGATAAACAGGACTTCCTGCCCCCCCATACACATAGAATATTGAATTGTTTATCTTTATGCAGTAGAGAAGCATCATGATCATTCCTATTTTACAGACATGTAAGAAGAGAGAACAGGAAAATGGCCTGAGACACACACCAAGGAAATAGTGAGGTTGGGTCCCAAGTCCCAATCTCTGTGAGCCAAAGCCTAGGCTTATTCAAAAACCATACTTCACCAACTTTTCTAGGTTGGCTTGTCATTTGTTTGGGGAGTAGAAGAGGTGAGAGAGATAAATCTCTGAAATGTGTGTGCAATGAAACTTGTCATAGAACCTAAGATTACTGACAACACTCATGTGAGGTTAGATACTCACTTTGGAAGGCTAATAAATCAGCTGTCTATCTAATTCTTACTCTACTGTAAACTTCCCCCAAATGGTTCCCTCTTCAACTCTTCCACTGAAGATAGAGGGCATTGTTGGAGAGGCTGGGATGAATTCAGTGTATGCTATGGGTGCAGCCCAAGGGGTCCAACTTTAGAGACTTAGGAAAGCAGGAGTTTAACTTAGATTGCCTTGTTGGGGAATTAAAAGAGAAAGACAGTGGGAGTAAACAGCAGCAGAAAAACTGCTGAAGGGAAGGAGAAATAAGAACGTAAGACAAACTCCATCTTCTCTTACACAATTCAGCAGCCTCTGAAACAGCCCTTCAAACACAAGAAGGGCTGTTAATCAACAGTCAATGACAGAGAAGCACCTGTTATGTGCAATGCATTCATGGTCAAGTCCCTTCTAGAGACACACTGCTTTGTAGGAGAATAAGAGCACAAGGCTTAAAAACGTATAGACAGGGCTTCCCTGGTAGCACAGTGGACTAAGCAACGCACTATGAGGCAAACCACAGCTACTGCAGCACAAGTTCGATCCCTGCCACCTGCCAGGAGGGTGACCCACATGGCACAGCAGACCTCTCCTGCTTTGCCTACTGCTCCCCCAGTATATTTCAGTCAATCTGCCTGTTCTGTTCCCCACTCTGTCTCTGGTGAATCCTCTTAGCCTCTACGCCTCTAGCCTGTACCCCAATTCATATATCCATAAATAAATAAATCTTAAAAAAAGATTTAGACATTTCCATGTTAAACCTTCCCTTGATCATAAAACTATTTTAACAAATAGCAATGGGGGTTTTTTGTGTGTGATAACAGTAACACTTAACCTAACACTTTAACAGCCTAACTGTTGAGCACCTAACTGTTCCAGGTCTGACATGAGACCAAGGTGGTTGAGCAAGTTACTACCATTTTGGAAAATCTGCTTTCTGCTCTTTAGTTTTATAGGCCTGAAAATGGACTAGACTGGCTCCCTCCCAGCTTGTTTGGCTCATAGCTAGCAGATTCACAAGAAAATATATTAACCATGGCAATATATCCATTTACAGTCAAATCTATAACAGCTAAGTGGTTGTTGGTTACATTCATGAGTCAGCACATCCTGTTTCCTTATGAAAGTCTGTAGGCAAAACTACCTAGTCACTTGGTGGGCAGGGAATTAGAGCAAGGGTGAAGGTATTGGGGCATGTCAGAGGGATATATATCTGGGTGTTGTTTCACAACCACTGGAAACAACCCGAGATGACTCAAAACACTGGCCTAGGTGGTTCACAGCAGGGCTCAGAATGGGGGCTGGAAACACACCAATGGGTGCCCATCCCTTTCCTCCTCCTCACAGGATTTCAGCTCGACTGCAATGCAGTCTTGTGGCTTCAGGGCTCGTCCAAGGCCCTCTGGTTTCTTTGATTAGCGTTGTCTTGCTCCACTCCCCACTGCCCTTCAGTCATTTCATCAGTAAAGAGCTGAATCTTGTCTGTTTTGTACTGATTTTTAAGTAGCCTTGTCAGACCTTTTCCTGACCACAGCCTCCAATGCCAAGGCTGCCCTCGGTGCTAAGAGACCCACCCACAAGACAGTCCAACTCTGCTCTCAAAGCCCTCCTGTCAACCTCTTGTATTCTTCTCCATCCTTAGAGAGAGCAGGAGATGTGGAACAAAACACTTCCCGAGGGAGCCTTTGAACCATTTGTTTACTTCTGTCTTTCTCACAAACTGTGTCTTTCTTATTCATCTTCATGTCCCCGGAGACTAGAATGGTTCCTAATACTTGTCACTAATGAAGGAATCAATAAATGTCTGTTGGATGAATGGAAAGAGCTCTGATCTGTGGAGCAATACATTGTGAGTCTAAAATTGTTTCAACCACTTTGGAATCTTTGACTAATCTCTTGACTGCCTCGTTCTCTGTTTCCCCAGAAGTAAAGAAAGAGAAATATCCTTCCTCCCTTCCTGCCTCAAAAGGACATTATCAGGCAGCTGTAGCCAATGCTGCCAGAGGTCAGAATTCTACCAAGCAAATTGTGTAGCACTGTTTCTCATCTTTACTCCATCCTAAGAAAGGTAACAAAGCACAAAAGCTTCTAGGCATTGAGTTCAATCCTGTCAGTCTTCCAGTGTTTAAACACAGGAAGAAGCATCTTGTCCTACAAAACTCTTAGGAACAATGAGATCATGTCTACAAAGGCATCGACGACTCCTAAAATTGCTGTTGATCAATTTGCACCGTTATTTTGGCTGGCAATTGATTGCTCGTGTCTGATTTTAATATGCAGAGAAGACATTTGAACGTGTAGGCATTAAAACTAAAAATAACAGATATGAAATGACTGTGTCTCTTCTAGAATTTAGAGATTTGTGGTCTTTGGTTAAAGAAGCCCTGGTGTTTCATGAGACTGGATTCCCTACTGCCTTGCCTTCCCCAGTGGATGAAGCACCCCAGGGCCTTGTCCTTCCTGGGGACATTTGTAAGTCAACATTTCATTATACAGAGGTGGTTCTGGCTCTTCTGGGTTCCATGGAAAGCTCTGTCTGTGCTGTACCCTCTGGCCAACCACAAGCATGCTCTTCTTTCACACTGAGAACCTGAGTTCCAAAGTACTCTAACAGTATAATCAGCTGTTCAGATTTTCAAAGGACAGACATAATGGGCAAAAATCCATTTTGAAGCCTGGGGTTCAGGTGAATAGCAATAATAAAATGAAGATAGTTCATAATCACTGATGCTTTCTTCAGAACATTTCTTGATCATCTCCCTTTCCACCTCTCTCCCCTGCCCTCATTTGTCCTGTCCCTCTATCTTCCTTGACTAAAATACATAATTGAAATGGTTTTTCTTGTTAATTAATTTTTAAAATAAAGTTATATAATTTATTTTCTTAATTTTAAAAGTGAGAGAGTTGAGTATTTTGCATCACCAAAGGAAAAAATATGTTGCAAATTCTTTTGGTGTGAGGGGGAGTGTGAGGTGAGGAAGAGAGTCAATTGTGTGCATAGAAAAATAATTAGTCCCCTATCCTTGACACTAATATAAACTTTTCTCTTTGACTTTCAAACTTTTTCTTAATTTGGTCTCTCGCCTTTCCTGGCAGCTTCCTGAAGGGCCTGATTCTGATACTTGTGTGGGCACTTCCTGGCTCTGACAAGTCTTTGCATCTCTCTGAGGTTCAGTCTCCTCATCCTCTCCCTTCAGTGAGAGATACACTTATTTACTAAAACTGTGGATATGTGGCAGCCTTCAAGGCAAAGTGAAATTCTTTTTATTTATTTATGCATACAAGAACTGGGGTACAGGCCAGAGGTGCAGGGGTTGAGAGGATTTACCAGAGACAGAGTAGGGAGCAGAACAGGCAGACTGCCTGAAATACACTTGCAGCGGGCAAGACAGGAGAGTTCTGCTGTGCCATGTGGGTCACCTCCTTGACTGGGGATCAAACTCAGGCTGCAGCGGCTGGTAATGACTTGCTAGCACGAGACTTAACTCCTGTGCCACCAGGGAGACCCGCAAAGTGAAATGCTGTGTGAACAGACAGAACTCCTTTCCTGACCTCCAGAATGAGTTTCCCCAAGTCTGGTCAGCCAGGTTCAATTAATCTCTCAATGGTCACTATCAATCCCTTCTCTTTCTTTCTTTTACTAAGAAAAATATTTCACCATATACAAAGCAGAGAGAACAGCATAAGGGACTCTCAGGCACCCCTCACCCAGTTTCAGAAATTATGATATATGGACAATCTGGTTTCATTATACTTCCATCTGCTCCATGATTATTTTGAAGAAAAGCTCAGACAGTGAAAAATAAGGAGTCTTTAAAGTAACAAATAAAACACAACACCATAACATGCATTTAAAAATGAATAAAGATCCAGTCCAAAGTAAAATTTACCCCATTGACATACCACACACACACATTATTTATTTAGAGTTAACTCTTGAACAATGAGGAGTTAGGGGTTAGGGAACAATTCAAAATACACATACAACTTTTAACTTCCCAAAAACTTAACTATAGTTGCTCCACATTATCTGTGGGGGGTTGGTTTCAGCACTCTTGCAGGTACACAAATCTGCAGGTACTCAAGTTCCATGTAGTCAGCCCCATCCTTTACACAGAGAGGTTCCCCATCAATGAATGAGGAGCCCACAAATACAGAAGGCCAACTGTATTTATTAAAAAAATATTTGTATAAGAAGACCCACACAGGGGCCTCCCTGGTGACCCAAAGGTTTGAGCACTGTACTGTAGGGCTTCCACAGCCACTGCAGCATGACTTCGATCCCTGACCAGGGAGGGGACCCACATGGCCCAGCAGACCTCTCCAGCCTTGCCTGCTGCTGTATTTCAGTCGATTCGTCTGTTCTGCTCCCCACTCTGTCTCTGGTAAATCCTCTAAACCCCACCCCCCACCTCTGGCCAGTGCCCCAGCTCTTGTATGCATAAATAAAAAAAAATCTTAAAAAATAAAAAAAGACTAAAAAGAAGACCCACACAGCTCAAACCTTAGTTGTTCAAGGATCAGTATATTTATTTGGTTGGTTGTTTTTAAGTTGGATTTTTTTAAAAGATTTATTTATTTATACATAAAGAGCTGGGGTATAGGCCAGAATTGCGGGAGGTGAGAGGATTCACCAGAGACAGAGTGGGGAGCAGAATAGGCAGACTGACTGAAGTACACTGCTGAGGGGAGCAGCAGGCGAGGCAGGAGAGGTCTGCTGGGCCATGTGGGTCCCCTCCCTAGCCAGTGGCAGGGATTGAACTCGTGCTGCAGTGGCTGCGGTTTGCTTCATAGTGTGCTGCTTAACCCACTGTGCCACCAGGGAGGCCCCTTTGTTAGATTTTTTTAAAAAAACAAAATTCAAACAAGGTTGTTTTGGGTTGATTTATCTCTCAAGTCTCTTAGTTATGAGCTAGTTACTGTTTTCTTGTAATTTACTTGTTGAAGAAGCTGAGTTATGAGTTCTATGAAATCTACCGCATATTAGATTTGGCTGACTGCAACCCTGTGCTGTTATTTCATATTTTCTTTCTTCCCTGGTATTTCTTATAAACTGGTCATTGGCTCCTGAAGCTAAATCATATTTAAGTTTGATTTTTTGGGGTATGAACACTTTGTGGTGTGGTTGAATACTTCCTATTGCATCCCAACAGGAGACATATGTGGTATGTTGATTCTTACAATATTAACATTCATCCATGATTCAGGACATGCCAACTGAATACATCTCCTTAGGAAGCTCCACATCCACTTCTCATTTTATGGTTTTAGCATCTACTGATGATTGTGGCGGTTTTGTAGGAGGCTGTGTTAGCAAGGAGGAACTATATTTCTGAGCATTCCTTTTTCCTTCATGTTTCTGGTGAGAATGGGCCACAGGGAGATTGTTGGGAGATGTGAAGGGAAGAAGTGAAGCTGCAGCCATTATACAGCTCAATCATGTTGGGGGAGGTGGTTAGTGAGGCGGTGGGGTAAGTGGGAGCCTCATTATTAGGAATAACAGCCAGGTTTGCAATGGCTCCAACACTAAACTCTTTCAGTTCCTCACTACTTGTGTGTGTGTGTGTGTGTGTTAGCTGCACAACAGAGATGACTGCTGAATAGTGATATTCTAGTTGCATTTCTTTTGCTGAAATTTTTCGTTGAAATTCCTGAGGTGCAGGGTGGGAAAAACAGAACACATTTTTTTTTCTTTTTCTTTCCCTTCGGTTTTCTTCTTTCTTTCTTCACACAAATGAGGTAGTTTCTTAGCATCTTCCAAAAATGGTCATTAAATTTTACTTACTTTTTAAAATATCATTATGAACTCATGGATTTTAATATATTTGATGTGCATTGTAGCTGTTACTACTATTACAATTATTGTTGCTATCATATTCAAATTATCCCATCTTAGACAGTGGGAGATCATCAAGTGGGCTGCAGAATCTTTTGAACACACACAGTCCCTGTGTCTTTAAGAGCTCTCAGTATGACAGAATGTTCCAGATGCCCTCTTGATGTTTCCTGTTCCAGCCTTGAGATCAAAATTTATTCAAAGAGGCTTGGTTTCTTTTACTTGGAAATTCTATTTAAAGAACACAATCTGAGTGTAGGGATGTTCATTATTTGGGGGTTAGTCATGGTTTCTAGACCTTTTTCAGTGAACAGAGCAAAGAAATATGGTTTTAAAAAGAAAATAGACCATAATGTCTTATTAAATTTTCAGTCAAATTTAAGATTATAGGATTTTCCACTTGACTCATTCAATTTTATGTATATACCTATATCTTCTTTACTGTGAAAGGGTTGGAATCCTAAATATATTAACAGAATTATTTTTTGGAGGTATCCTGGTACACAAATATATACTTAATAGTTTAAAAATAATGCTGGGCCTCCCTGGTGGCACAGTGGATTAAGCAACACACTATGAAACAAACCACAGCTACTGCAGCACAAGTTCGATCCCTGCCGCCAGCCAGGGAGGGGACCCACATGGCCCAGCAGACCTCTCCTGCTGTGCCCACTGCTCCCCTCAACAGTGTAGTTCCATTGATCTGCCTGTTCTCCTCACCCCCCACACCTCTGGCCTGTACCCCAGTGCTCGTATGCATAAATAAATAAATAAATCTTTAAAAAAAATAATGCTAACATAGTATAATATTGTGTATATATCTACATGTGTTATGTAATACATTCATGTCTATACTATTTGAGCATATATACTAATATAGTAGAATACTATACTTAATAATTTCAGGATAATGCCATATTATAATTACTGAAAACAGTTTTTAAGTTCCTTTCATCCTTTGGATATGTTCTCCTAGGATTATGCAGTAAGGTTATTCTGTTTGAAAATAATTGAAGTAATTATTATCTCTGTTTAAACTATCACCTTGATAAATGTTTAGTTTCTTTCATTTTGCTCTCAATGTTTAGTGATTGCACTTTCTTTTTCAATTTTATTCAATTTGTTTTAATAATTACATAAGACATTAATATGGTTCTGAACTCAAAAGTGTAAAATCAGATACTATCATTTAAAGCGTGTCCACAAATTCTCTAACATACCCTTTTAAAGGTGGAGTCTAATTTTCCTCTCCTTCCTTTTACTGTATGGCAGGCTCACTGTCTTCCAACAAATAAAGTCAGATACAAATGACAGGGTGTGTCTTCAAAGACTAGATCACGAGAGGTATTGTAGTTTCCTCTACTCCTTTTAGATAACTTGCTCTAGAGGAAGTCAGCAGCCATGCCATGAGGATGCTCAAGCAGCCCCTTGGCGACAGCACTCCTCATGGTGAGGAGCTGAGGCCTCCTGTCAGTCACCATGATCATGGAGAAATCTTTGTCCCAGCAACAGCCTTTAGATGAGGGGAACTTGGCCCAACATCTTGACTACAGTTACCTGAAATACCCTGAGCCTGAGCCAACCAGCTAAGTCACTCTTAGATTCCTGACTTTCAGAACATAGGTGAAATAAGTGTTTGTTATTTCAAGTCAAATTTTTTAATAATCTGTTATATAGCCATCAAAAATACAGGTCCAGGGGTCTCCCTGGTGGTGCAGTGGGTTGAGCACCACACTGTGAAGCATCCGCTGCACAGCAGCACGAGTTCAATCCCTGGCCAGGGAGGGGACCCGCATAGCATGCTGGACCTCTCCTGCCTAACCCGCTGCTCCCCTCGACAGTGTATTTCAGTTGATCTGCCTGTTCTGCTCCCCGCTCTGTCTCTGGAGAATCCTCTCACTTCCCACGCCTCTGGCCTGTACCCCAGCTCTAAATGCATAAATAAATCTTTAAAAAAAAAATAACATAGGTCCATTTGGAGAAGTCTAGTTTCTATTCCTGTCTCCTCCATTACCCCAAATTGAATGAATGTTTTACTTGCTAGCTTATCACTCTATTGCTTTTTTATTTAAATATATGCAAACATGCATGCATTGATATTAGCCATCCTTTCTTAAGATAAAAGTGGTTTTACACACTCTTCAGAAATTGCCATTTTCTTTTTTTTAATATTTTAATGAGAACTTTATTTTTTATTAACTTTTTAATTTATATATATTTGACATCAATTGTAATCCCCATGTATTCCTCATCACCATATCACCAGTGCACCATCACCTCAGTCCCCCATGCTCCTGTCTGCCCTCAACCCTCCCCCTCTTCCCTCCCCACCATGTGTCCCCAATTTGTCCTTGTCTTTTCATTTCTGGTTTTTGTGTCTTTATTATTATTATTATTATTATCATTATTATTCCTCTCCCTGCTCCTTATTTGTTTCCCTTATATTCCTCCTAGGGGAGGAAGCATCTGGTATTTTTCTTTTGTCATTTTCAATTAGCAATATTTCCTGGACGTCATTCCAAAGCTCAATATATAGAGAGATCCCATTCCTTTTTAACACTTCCTTCATATTGTAGGAGTAACCCTGCACCCACTCTACCTTTGCCCACTTAGGGTTAGTTTTTAGGCCCCTTGTACAGTAATGGCATTACATTCTGTAGATGAACCACAGATTACTCCACCATTCGCTACTCATATGTAGTTTCTACTCTTCAGCATGGCATATAGGGCCATGATGCCTGCTTTCCACAATTTTGCCATGGAATAGGTCCTAAGTCCATTCTTTTTAAGTCCATCTTTTTTCCCTGTTACTTCACGTCTCATGGATTTCCCTTTTTTCCCCCTCTCCTACCACAATCTGTTCCACATAAGTCAGCACTTATTCGACTTTGTTTGTATTATTCTGAATTTGCATGTGGACCTTCATTCTGTACTTAGGAGATTGTGCTATTATAGCCCATGGAAGGCAATTATAGCTCTGACCTATTGTTGTCATGGGGCTGGGTTTATTGCTAAGCTTGTGGGGATTAAAAAAGATTTGACCTAGAGAGGGAGGGGGAAGCAAGTATGCCAAATGGAAAATCTTTTTTTGGAAGGTATTCCAAATGTGAAGCAATTCCTCTTGCCAAAGAAAAAAATATATAATTCTTTCCTCCCCCTACCATGAGGACAGGGAAGACAATACTGGTCTCATCAAGAGACCAGTAAGACATGAAATAGAGACAGCGCAGGTTAGAGAGAAAATCCTTTCCTGGACTAAGAGCAGAGCAGGCAGCAAACATCTTGCCAAGTGGAATGGCTGGAAGTAAAGCCTTTGCAAAGATATTTTTTTTTCACATTGTTCCATATATATATATATATATTTACATCATTCTTCATATTTATACAATATATGCTTTCTCCTTTCAGGTGTGGTCCCCATAAAGTTCCTACCACCAATTCACCCATGCACCATCACCATAGTCCCTTGTGCTCTTACCTCCCCTATTTTGATTCCTCTCCCTTCCCCTCCCCTGCAGAATGTCTCTGATTTATTGTTGCCTATTGATTTTGCTTTTTAATTTATTATAATTATTTTTTCTTTCTGACCCTTATTTGGTTCCCCTACATCCCTCATATGTGAAACTATCCAATATTTTTCTTTTTCTTTTTGACTTATTTCACTGACCTCTGTCCATTTTGCTACAGATAGCATGAATTTATCTTTTTTGATTGCTGAGTAATATTCTATCATGTATATATACCATTTGGGTTGTTTCCATATCTTGCCTATTGTAAATAGTGCTGCAATAAACATACGATGCAGGTATCCTTTTGAATTAATGAAAAGATATTTTAAATGGATTTTCAGAATTTGGACTCAAATATTAAAACCCTATGACTGAACATGCATTCTCTAAGGTAAGATCATCCTCAATTGTGTCATAGTTTCAGGAAAGATGCACTAGAGGTAGTGATGAATGAATAGGATCCACTACAGTGACCAAAGACAGGTTCAGTTGCCTGATCTACTCTCCCATACACCCATCATTAAGACAATACTGTTACAGCTTGAAATAAAGAACAATATCTCCAACAGAGAATTGAAATGACATTAAAACCACAGAAGAGGGACTCCCTGGTGGCGCAGTGGGTTAAGCAACACACTATGAAGCAAACTGTAGCCACTGCAGCATGAGTTCGATCCCTGCCACTGGCCAGGGAGGGGACCCACATGGCCCAGCAGACCTCTCCTGCCTCGCCTGCTGCTCCCCTCAGCAGTGTACTTCAGTCAGTCTGCCTATTCTGCTCCCCACTCTGTCTCTGGTGAATCCTCTCACCTCCCGCAATTCTGGCCTATACCCCAGCTCTTTATGTATAAATAAATAAAATCTTTAAAAAAAAAACCACAGAAGAATATTAAAAGAACTTAGAAAAATAAAGGCAACAAAGAGTTGTCAAATCAAGTCAAAGGTCTCTCTCTGGATCACCATTTCCTCAGGGTGGAGGAATTAGAACTCACTATCAAAGCCACCCCATCCCATTCCGTGTTCACAACTGTATCTATTATGCTAAACTAGCTCTACAGAAAGTGTATAGCATTTAAATCTTAGGGTGTGCTTTCAGGGCTTCGTTGGTTTAATACAGTCCTTACTTATATATCATATTACATATTTATAGGAAGGTGGACTCTGATGTTTTTATATTATGTTCCCAACCAGGCTGTATCCTTTCCAAAGTATTGCTTTGAAGTTACTACATGTTACACAATTAGGAAGACTATTGACAGCACATGGTAGCAGCAGATCTTCCACAAAGCCCAGAAATACTAATCAGATCCATATGATACAAAGAGATTGTTAAAACTATCATATTCTGATATGATTTAAAATTCACATGAAGATAGACTTGCCCCTATATTCACATGAGTTAAATAACACTGCACATTAAGCTTTATGCAATAGAGGAGATCCTTTCAAAGTCGCATAGCTACTTTTTATTATGAATAAAATAATGTTATAGATACAATGTGAAATCACTGAAGATACAAATGCAGGTCTATAATGTTTCTGCAAGCCTGTATGTCCATGTCCTGTGTGCAGAAAAAGTGACTATTTAGTTGGAGAGACCAGGTGTCAGCTCAAAAGAGAGACAATTATTGCCAAAGGATTTCAGTGGCAGTAGTGTTCGCTTAGGGTGCCACCTGCTGGAAATGCCATCTGGGGCAGGAGAACCAGCAGAATATCGAGGGGTTGAATGGCAGATGAATGAAGCAGGAGGGGGTTGGGCAGCAGGAATTGTGTGAGCTAAATTGAAACATTCGTAATGTGTCACACTGAAATTTTTTTAAAGATTTATTTTATTTATTTCTGCATAAAGAATTGGGATGTAGGACAGAGGTGCAGAGGGTGAGAAGATCCACCAGAGACAGAACAGGGAGCAAAACAGGCAGATCTACTGAAATATACTGCTGAGGGGAGCAGCAGCCAAGATAGGAGAGGTCTGCTGGGCCAGGTGGATCAGCTCCCTGGAAGGGCATCAAACTCATGTCTCAGTGGTTGGCAACAGCTTGATAGGACTGAGATTTTTTTTTTTAAAGATTTATTTATTTATGCATACAAGCACTGGGGTACAGACCAGAGGTGTGGGGGGGGGGTGAGAGGATTCACCACAGAGAGCGGGGAACAGAACAGGCAGATCAACAGAAGTACACTGCTGAGGGGAGCAGCGGGCACAGCAGGAGAGGTCTGCCGTGCCATGTGGGTCCCCTCCCTGGCGGGCAGCAGGGATCGAACTCGTGCTGCAGTGGCTGAGGCTTGCTTCATAGTGTGTTCCTTAACCCACTGCGCCACCGGGGAGGCCCAGGACTGAGATTTTAACCCCTGTGCAGCCTGTAAGGCCCTGTGCCGATAATTTTGGCTGTGGTGAGGAGGGCAGGGGGCTGAAATGAAGATTAGAACTCTATAGCACATCAGAACTAAGAACTTTTCAGTTGGCGGGGAAGAGAGTAAAAAAAGGAGGAAGATGAACAGGCAGCAATGTGTAGGAAGGAACAGATAGAAAGGGAGGGGGGTGGAGGCAGGCAGGCTGATTCAATGTCTGTAAATAGAATCATATTTTTCACACTAAGATTGAGAAACCAGTGTCAACGGATCATTTCAGGGAAGTTTCATCTTCATTTCTAATTAAACTTTAATACAATTTCAGCTTCAAGTATCCATCCACATTCGGCTTCAGTGTCTACATATAAATGCTGGCTTAGAGTAGGGCTTTCTATTCTTGTGTATGCTTTAAAAAAGTGAGGAAATGTTTAAAAGATAACTACCGACTGGTTAATTGGTCTCTGGCAGATTTCATCCTTGCCTATTGGGATTGCTCCAAGCGGGGGGATATCTGTTAGCCAGAGGCCACCCCTGTACCAGGAGAGCCTAATCTTCCTCCCAGGTTGGTCCTTTTCATTCCAGACATGTGGGAGGCATGAAAAATAACATATAGTCAATGCCTTTTTAAAAGCCAGTTTATTTTTATGCACAGCTTACCTCATGTACCTGCAGGTGCCCTACTGGTTGAACGAACACCAATTTGCAGATAAGAAAAATGAGCCCTTCCAAAGTGACTTACTCAAAATGATAAGCCAACAAATAAATGGTCAGGTTAATATACAAATCCAGTTCAGGCTGATTCGAAAGCTGAAGTTCTTTTCTCCAAGATGCCCATTTCCTTTGATGCCCACTGCCTTTGAGTGGGAACATGATAGAATTGGAGGTAAGAAGAGAGGGTGGCACAATGCTTGAAGTAGCAGAGTAATAACTACTTGTTACTTACTGGTAAATGGAGGAATTATAAAGCAGTGAAATCCTGCTAAAAACTTGCCTGCTCCCAAGTTAACTGTTGCTTGGAAATGAGGCTTTGCCTGCATAGAGTTACTTGTTGAGAATTTTATGATCACTAAGTCACAATTATTGCTGATGGTATTAAGTGTCTGCCTTAAATGGCCCCATGCCCTTAATTTATTCTTTTAAACCAGTTAAGCTCTACCCCTCCTCTTCTCTGGATCATCTCCGTGCTTTTCACATGGTGTAACTCCTTTGCAACATTTGGGAAGTGATTCAGATATCATCAGTTCTAAAAAGGGAATAATCTTACTGCTAGCCAACTGCAAACCTATGTGGAGTCCAGAGCCTCCCTCTAGAGATTTCTTAACTTTTCTCGCACTTTTTTATCTAGACAAACTGAATTAACCTAGGATGAGGTTCTGAGAGCCCTCCTTTCCATATTTCTTTTTCTTTTCTCCTCCTGTTAATGGGCTGCAACAGGCAGGAACAGTTGTGTGCAGCTCCCCTATAAGTTAATTGTGGCTGATGCTCCTCAGAAGCCTTTTATGTAGCAGTGTACTGCCTGGATTGTGGAATGGACCAATCGGGTGTGAGCTGTGGGTTGATTGATGCTTTGTTGCCAGGACTCCTCCTCTCACCATAAGTCAGTGGTGGCAGAGCACTTTTATCAATTGCACTTCCTGAATTATGGAACAGACCAATCAGGTGCAGGATTGAAAAATGGTCCAATCAGATTGGAGGAGGGGGGTACCCTGAAAGGGAATATAAACCCGGGTTGGAGGGAGTCTGGAGGACTCATTCAGAAGCACTCATTCAGAGCGACTCATCAGACATGGGAGGAACAGATGGAGAAGCAGCAGCCCAGAGGAAGAAGGGGTCCAGAGAAGTGGCAGAAGAAGAGCCCTGCAGAAGAAGAGGAGAGCCCTGAAGAGGAGAAGAGGGTTCCTGCCTCCAAAAAGAGGAGGGACGCATCCAGCAGCTGCCCTCTGAGGAGGAGAGAGAGGCTGAAGGACTCTTCAGAGACTGGGCCTCGGTCCTGTCTCGGACACTGACTGAAAGGAGCACCCAAAGGCCCTGGGCCTGGTGTCTCAGATCTGTTTATTGCTGGTATAAACCAACAACTTACAAGAGCTGTAACACTGGGTATTCCTGAACACCACCTCTGCAGGCCGGGTAGTGGTCATCACTGCTGACCAGTGCTGCCCAGCACTCCTGGTGACCGGTGACTACCAACACTGATGCTGTCTGGATGAAGCAGCCAGCCTCTTGTGGATACGTAAGCGCTCTTGTTTCCCCCTGTTTGTAAATAAACCCCATGGTTGTTGTTCCTATAGCCTGAGGTCTCTTGCAATTGTGCACACAGGTGAGAACCCACAGACAGTACCCTGTATTGGGCACTGTCCTCTGTTAGGCTATAGCCCCTGTTGCTATAGCCCTTGATTCTGGTTTGTGGCCTTCTGACCTTTTGGGGCTTTTGGTGGAGGCTCTCTGGCCTCAGAAGCCTTCTCTGCCCTGTTTCATTCAGAGCCTCCTCCGCCCCCTCTTTCACTCCCATTTTCCTCCTCCTTAACCTCTGACCCCTGTGGCTCAGAGTCAGGTAGCTCTGAAATGTGCAGAAGTAACATTATTTTCAATTAAAATTGCCTGAAGGCTGAAATTTCTCAGACTGTACCCCCCTCATCCCCCCCAATAAAAGCAAGGGGAAAACAATCTATGACAAGCACTCTCCTCAACCAGGAGGGAAGGAACATCTTATCGCTACAAACTTTGCAGGGTCTGTTTCTTCTCACTATATTCATAACCAAACCAAAATGTAAGGAATTTCTTTGTGCACAAAGTATTTGAGCATGTTGCTCTGTGCTGACCCAGGTTTCATGTTCATATTGACAACTTCATACCATTGGGGCAGAAAGGAAATTATCCTGGACTCTTTAGGGTTCTTCAAGGCTGGCAAATAATCAAACAAGCATCAGACAGATTAATAAGAGAAAAAAGTCAAGTGGATGTTTAATAATAACATGTATACTTCCTGGAGAGACCCAGCAGCACTGAGGAACTTGCCCACATGCTTTAGAAGTCATTTTAAATAGCTTTAGCTAATACAAGGGAGGCTGGGGGCAAGAAAGGGGAAGGTCAGTGAAGGAGGTTACCAAGGAAAGCAGAGTAAACAAAGGTATGCAGGTTTAAGTACTGCCGCTGAAGACAAGTAAGAGTAGGTCTTCTTGGGACAGTGAAGGAGATACCCTGACAGAGAAAAGCTTACAGGTAAATGTCTTTTTCAAAAGTAATACCCACCCTTCAGAGTTTCTCCTATATGCTGAAAAGACCTATTTTGGGTGGCAGATTTTTCCTTCCCTACAATATACATGAAATTACATATAATCTTTTTCCCTGTTCCTCTGTCTTGTGTCAATTTCATGATTTTATGACCTTAAGAATCTAGGGCCTCCCTGGTGGCACAGTGGGTTGAGCGCTGCTCTGTGAAGCAGCCAAGGCACAGCAATGAGAGTTCAATCCCTGACCAGGGAGGAGACCCACATGGTGCAGCAGACCTCTCCTGTCTCACCTGATGCTCCCCTCAGGAGTGTATTTCAGTGGATCTGCCTGTTCTGTTCCCAGCTCTGTCTCTGGTGAATCCTCTCAACCCCCCATCCCTCATATCTCTGGCCCGTACCCCGGCTCTTGTATGCATAAATAAATTAAACAATCTTTACAAAGAATAAAAAATAAAAGTTCTTTAAAAAAAAAGAATCTAAAAGGGTAGAAGATTATCTTCCTCCCCAATACTTCTTTCCAGGGCTCTAACTCTATTCTGGAGAACAAATGTGAAGATCACAATGCCCCAGGTTCATGGCCATTTTGGAGATGTGGCAATAGGTTTCTGTGCCTCCTCTTTATGGGGAATCTCCTAGAATGGGGCCTACTTAGTTGTAGATACACAATAAATATGTGCTGAATGATAGACTAAATAAAAATTGCTGAGGTCATTTAGATTTTCCTGAGTGGAAAACATAAGAGATTGACAAGGGCTTCTTGTATGTTATTGTTGGTGTTGAAATATTTCTAAATTCTTGGCACAAGATGGGAATGTTTCTGTGATGGACATGAGCAGTTTCCCTTATCCAAGGGTATCCAGTCCTTTTGTAACAGAGGCCTCTCCATAAAAGGGGCTGGGCCATGTTCCCCACCCCCATTTACATGCAGCTGCCTTGGAGTAACTGCTGTGAACTAGGGGTGGTGCTAAGGGGCCAGGAGAGGGCATCCAGCATGGAGGCAAATGAGACATGTGGGGAAGGGGTGGCTTGCTTCTCACCTTTGAACTTGCCCCAGTAACTTGGGGACATGGAAAGAGAAAGAAGACATGTGGAGGAGAGATCTATTGGTGAGAGTCATGTGGGGAGGTTGACAATGGCAGCTATCATCTTGATTTGTACTTTGATTTTGCTCCTTTGGCCTTGGCTTCCTGAAACCTACTTTGGAACCCCTTTCCTAGGGTTCTCTGCCAGAAGGTACCTTAGACTTGTGCCAAGGTTTAGGGCTGACTCTGTTTGGCAGGGCATTTACCCATGAGGGGGTGGATAACTTTGGGTGTTTTATTGGGAAACTATTATCCTTTCTTCTCTCTCTATGAACACCAATCCTATTAAAGTCCTTTCACACTGAGAGTCCTTTCTCTTTAGTAGAACTGCTGGTTGGACCCCTTTAGAACATGCAAGTTTGGGGGCTCTAGAGTCCTTGGTCACACTCCAACATTTCATCTTTAAATAAGACGATTCAGATTTTTCTTTACATTCACAATTTGTATTAATTATTCATTCATTAATTGGTCATTTAACCAAAATGTGGTTATTCCAGAAAAGGGCACTATAGAGAAGAATGTGTATATCCTGCCCATAAAATCAATTTGGAAAACAGCAAACTAGTTAAAAGTTTACAAAGGCAAGGCACTGAATGAAAGATTTTAAGAGATATTGACCAAAACTTCAAGAAAATTTAACAGGCCATAGAAAAAAAATCCATTACAGTGTGAAGATTTAAAATTATTTTGGTCCCTGCCACTGAACTTAGTGCTTATTTGAAGTTCTCTGGATTTGACAGCTAGTATCTATACTCTAGTAGGAGATGGAGACTAATTAAAATGTTAGAGCTGCTTTTGAATTATCTATCAAATTAATACCTATAGTTTTGTATTTTCCTTTCCAACCAGTCCAGGTAAATCTGAGAAAACCTTCAAAAAACATTCTCCTTTAAAAAAATGCAGATGTTGGGGCCTCTCTGGTGGCACAGTGGGTTAAGCAACGCACTATGAAGCAAACTGCAGCCACTACAGCACGAGTTCGATCCCTGCCGCTGGCCGGGGTCGGGGGTACCTACATGGCGCAGCAGACCTCTCCTGCCTCGCCTGCTGCTCCCCTCAGCAGTGTACTTCAGTCCATCTGCCTGTTCTGCTCCCCATTCTGTCTCTGGTGAATCCTCTCACAACCCTGGACTCTGGTCTGTACCCCAGCTCTTGTATGTATAGATAAATCTTTTTTTAAAAATGCAGATGTTGTTAGGGGCCAAGCACCTGGTGAGGGGTTCTGCTGAGGAGTAAAGCAAACACTTAGGATCTCTCCCAGACACTGGGTTCTAAGGTGGATGGTCTCATTTGTCTGCAGGTTTCAAGTTACCAACCCCAAACTAGAATGAGGCTTAAAAATCACATCCTGGAATTCCCTGATGGCATAGAGTTAAGTCACAGCACTATGAAGCTATCTATCACCAGCCACCATAGCAACTAGTTCCATACCCAGACAGGGAAGTGACCCACATAGTGCAGCAGACCTCTCCTGTCTCATCCACCACCCCCTCAGCAGTGTATTTCAATGGATCTGCTCCCCACTCTGTCTCTGGTGTATCTTCTCACCTGCTGCATCTCTGGCCTAACACCCCAGTTCTTGCATAAATAAATCTTTTTTACAAATTCACATCATGTCACAAGCTCCAACAAGGATGTACCTTGAGGACATTGTGCTAAGTGAAATAAACCATCACCAAGAGGCAGATAAGCACAGTCCCCTGATATAGGTAAATACATGGTCAAATTCAGAAAGAATGGTGGTTGCCAGGGGCTGTGGGGGAGGAGGAATGGGGAGCTGTTATGTAATGAGTACAGAATTTCTGTTCACACAATGAAAAAGTTCTAGACATTGCACAACAATTGGAATGTAATACTACTGAAGTGTATATGGAGAATTGAATAAAGTAAATTTTTATATTATATGCTTTTTACCACAATGAAAAAAAAATTTCAACACCTCCCCTGCTTTAAACTTGGCAAACTTTAATGTGCCCCAAACAGACAGGGATTTCTTGTCTACTTAAAGATCTTGAGAATGCAGACCCACCATCTGCGTCCTGTAATCCTGCCCCTAGGCTGAGTCCTCTCTAGTAATGAGCATCATATTTAAATACACCAGAATACATTTTGGAGCAATGTAAGCCCGTTTCCAAACCTTGCCCCCCCCAAACCCTAAATGCACATTAGGAGGTAATTTTGGGAACCACTGTGCAAAATCTTTGTATGCTTCCTTTTTCTTTTCCATTCTGCTAAGCAGAAAGAAGGGAACATTGTGATTATCCTAGACAGTCATTTTTAGGAAAGAGGAAGCTGTAAGTGAGACTTAGTGTGTGGACTACATACACGTACATCTATTAACTCACTGAATTCTTACAATAACCTTATGAAGTGAACACTGTCACCTCTATTTAATAGATGAGAACATTTTGATAGAGATGTTCAATAAATTACCCAAAAATATACTCCAGAAAGCCATGAAGTCAGGATTATCAAATCCCCAGCAATGTAACTCTTATGAAAAGTTCTAAAACACCAGCCCAGCACAACCCTTAGACCAGCTAGTGAGTGGTGCTCATGGCCAGCTTCATGGTAGAAGGTAGAGTTTTCCAGATTCTATACCCTGACATCTTGAGCAGAAGTGGGCATGAGGGGTTGATGGGAAACAGGAACAAGCTGCTGCTTAGCAATTAAACTGAAGGGGTTTCAGCAGTAAAACCACAGGTTGCCTGGGCAGTTAAACCTGCTGGTGATGGAGTGCATCTGTGCAGAAGCCACAGCCTGCCACTGCGGCTTAGGCTTGGACCTTGGTCTCTGCTCAACAGATGCTATTTAGGAAAGCACAGATGGCATCAGGAAATGTGGCAGCACTCCCTTCCCCCACTTCTCACCTCCTATAAATAAAGCCTGATATTGTTTCTCTCCATATGTCTGCTTTTGCATTGTATCCTGTATTCATAAGTGCATAGATGAGGAGCCACCAACTGAGTCCCTAGTCCCCCCGTTTGTCCCATTTCACCTGACCCCACTCTGGCTACTCTTCATAGTGGGAGAAATCCATGAGCCAAGAGTCCACGACCACCTGAATCCTGTGCCAGGTACCCCAGATCCTGGATCCTCTTCCCAGACAATCCCTAACCTGCCTCCAGGATCCAAACTGCCTTCTATCTATTTCTAGCCCTGGCAAGTGGACTGTACCCCTAGGTTATGTATTCTTGGAACCAAGGGGTAACCATTTGTTGGAAGTAGGGAAGATCCTCACAGTGTAGTGGGTACTGAAGACCAAGATGGCCCCATGTCACCATGTTAAGCACAGAACTCCAAGGAGTTTGGAGAATTCTAAATGTGAACTGGAACTTCCAGGTCATTCTACAAGACTATTAAGTAAGGGAGGAAATAGAACATAACTATTGAACAGTTTGCTGACTTGTTTTATACTTTCAATATTTAGAAGCAAATGAACCTCCATTTGCATGGGACCCACAAGTGGTGGCGTTAGGTATGCTCAATGCTGATCTTGCTTTTCAATAGTAGCTAACCTTTTTGGAGTACTCCCTATAGCCCTGCTGTGAACACTTTACATAGGCAGTTGACCCTTGAACAACATGTGTTTAAGTTGCATGAGCAAATTTATACTCAAATATTTTTCATCACAGTTGGTCTCCCATATCCACAGGTCTGTACTCATGATTCAACCTCCAGTGGATGTCATTGGTTGAATGGGAGGATATGTGATCCATGGATAAGGCGCGCTGACTTTAAATTACCAATGGGTTTTCTTTTTCTTTTTTTACAGTTTAATGTATTTTAATAACAAACTTACAGGAATGGCACAGAAGACAGATAACATTAAAAACATGTACTTGCATGGAGTACAACTCAGTTCGAAAAATATAATGAGTGGATGGAATCTACTTTATGATCAAATGCTACAAACACCATTTAGTTGCCATCAATAAGAAATTTACTTGTTTTAGAAAAATCCAAATGCTGGCATTGTCCAGAAAAATGTAACAGAGTTATAATTATTATAAAGTTGAACTGCTAAAATTTGTTCACTGAAACATTTTGACTTGCATTAATGCTTTATATCCCCACATTTATATTAAAAATTCACACACAAATAAAAATGGAAAACCGCCAATACCTGGTTTCTATCCCGTTTTTCCACTTGCTAACATATACATAGGTACCTTTTGACCCCATAGGGAAAAAATATAACGTTCAGAACTACCAATAACAGGAAGATGAGAGAAAAATTTTGTTGTTGTCGTTGAGAATTAAATGTTTCCCATCATAGTGGATTCTTAAGCACCCGTGGATTTTCTACTCGGTTATCAGCGCCCTTAATCTCTGTATTATTCGAGGGTCAACTGTAGTCTCATTTTGTCCTCATAACAGCAGCTTTATGAGATAGAAATCTTCATTTCCCCCATGACAGTCATGATAAGAACTTGTACTATGGTGGGATTTTCTTCACTTCCCTTATCTCATAAGAAAAATTATCTATTAAAAATGAGTTAGTTACTCTAATATCCTTTAAAAACACCAAATAAAGAGAATTAAGGCCATACTGGAAAGCCTTCATTCTTCTAAATAACACTGAATGAGAAGACTGTCATCCCTTTCCATAGATGTAGCTCATATAGGTAGCTGCCAGTGTTCAAACTTATCCCTATATCAGTGCTGAAGGAGACGATGCTACTGAGAGATTAGGAATCAAAATGCAGCTGCAGATCTAGGATTTTCTTTTCACCAATTGTATTAAGTTTAGGATCGCCAGAGTATTAACATCCAGGAAGCAGGAAGGTTTCACATATGGGGTCATTTGGCATGACTCAAGCCAAGTGCTTAGAACCACAATATGAATCTATTTGGGGGAACCCACATCACAATAATACAAGTATGTAATTCAATTAGCAGCTGCAAAGGCGGGGAGGGTGTAGGAGGAAGTAATCATCCTGTTGGCAAAGCCTGGGAGACTGACAATGCTGAGTGGGGCTGGACCCAACATGGAGAGTTCCTAGAATTCATCCTTCTTCAGGGAAGGAAGTTGCCACTTCTCAGGGTCAGAATCCCCAGTGGCCCTTTCCAAAATGTGGAGAAGGCTTCAGGATCATAGGCTTGATGTCCATAAGCATCTGAAATTGCCTCAAATTTGGTGCTTATATTTATATCACTTTTTAAAATTATACTATTGGGATCACCTGATAATTCTGATTTGGGCAGGGCCTCTTGGCATACCAAGTCTTTATTGGTCCTTTGCCTTTTGCATGTATCTTGCATGCAGCGTCTTCATAAGCAAGTGGTTGTTTTATAACTGCTAAATTAAGTCTCTATCTCAGATGTCTCCATCTTTCCATCAATTGGAGTCATTATATGTCAATACATAGGAACCAATATGTACAGGATGTCAACAGGTAACAACCCAGTAGTGCTATTCCATGGAAGACCAAAACCATCACACAGTTACTAGCACCATTGTTTTCTCCTGCCTACCACTGTCACTAAGCACAGTGATCTATAATCACGAGAGGGCTATCTTCCCTTACAAGTGACTCTCCAACTATGAGCAAGAGCTGCTAGAATTCAGCACTCACGATGTCCCAGCCCTCATCTAATTCACCCCTTTTTTAAAAAAGATATGAAGCCACAAATGGAGTGAGGGTAAGTGGGTGATCCTTTCACAGACCCATTATCAATAATCAATTGCCAAGGCTGGTCTGCTTTGTCCTCTTATTTAAAAAAATAGCAAGAGGAAAAAAAATAGCAAGAGGAGGAGGAGAAGCTGAGGGAGGGTGGCTGGCAAGGAATATCTTGGTTTTTTTTTTTCCCCTTTAAGCTTGAATCTGAAAAACTGCCTCTGGCTTTCACTTTCCAACCACATGAAAAACCTAAAAATTGAAATGAAAAAGACAGCATGATGACTTTAATCAAATATTTCCGAATGGAAAACTGAAGAGTTTTGGAGGGGGCATCAGAGTAGATTATAATGAAAGCAAAATTATTTTTGCTTTATTTTGGATATCTGATTTCTTGTCACCAGACTGTGCCAAAGCTTTGGGCAAGGTTACTAAGACCGCATCCACCTGGTCATTCCCGGACCCTATCACAGCCCATATTTATATCTTTATGTTTACTGTTTTCATAGTAATTTTCTTGGGGGAAGGAGAGTATATTTTAAGTCAGGTTCCCCAGAAAACAGATTCTGAGATGGAGATTTGAGTACCCTCATAGATTAGCACCACTGCGTTGTCTACTATTAATAGCATGGAGGTATATTAATAGCAGTCTGGTGTTTTTCCTTGTGCATTCATTATCTAATCATCTACCAAGCTATACGTTTACCTACCTATTTTCATAGACACATACTCATGTCAACACATTTTAAAGGACCTACACTACACAGATATATATACATATTAACTATATAAACCCCATCTAGTCCCTTCAGTAGCTC
Source organism: Galemys pyrenaicus (assembly GCA_019455555.1). Lineage (NCBI taxonomy): Eukaryota > Metazoa > Chordata > Mammalia > Eulipotyphla > Talpidae > Galemys > Galemys pyrenaicus. The sequence goes on along the minus strand of JAGFMF010011443.1, from coordinate 6,834,672 downwards.
AGTTTCTAAGAGAAGAATCGTCCAAAGTCCTTCCAGGGAGGGACAACATTGACTTTCAGCTATCCTGGAATCAAGAGGAGGTAGGAGAATAGGAATTTTGCCATTTTGGCATCATGTTTTCAGTATTAATACCCTGCATCAGTTATGTCTGCTGACTCCAGAATGTCTCTGATTCGATCTATTTAGAACATAAACCTTTGGACTGTTGCTGTTGGTAGGAGGGGAGCTGAGACAACAGTCGGGGGCCTAACTCTTACTGAGACTTCCAACAAATGCTCTATTTCTAGATCACCCTAGACACTTACCTTCAAGGGCACCTCATACCACCCATTCCTCAACTATTCTGGAACCCACAGCAAATATGAACATGCTTCTTTGCTTTTCCCACTGAGCATGAAAGATTCAGCTTTGCCCGGGACATGAAACTAGCCATCAACTCTCCAGTTTCCAAAATCTTAGTCTATCCTTTCCTTTCTCATTCACTGTCATATTGTAGTTTTGTGCATTATTATACTTTTACCATTACTTTAACTAAGGACAGATGGACACGAGCATGGGCATTTAATCTACCATATTTTAAATTCTTAACTGTGTATCTAGAATAGCTCTGAATATCAGTGTGGAGATAACAGTGTGGTACAATGGGTTGTACCCTTTATTAATAAAATAATTGCCAATGAACCTCTCTGTGAACACTGGTGGATATTTTTGAACAACAGATCCTAACAGCGTAATTACTGGACACGTATTTTGAGGTTCACTGCTTCTGGAAACATGCATAGAGCAGCAAATACCTGTGTGGCAAGCTCTACCCACACAGATCAGGTGTCCTGGGGGTTTTTCCAGCCTGTTCTTAACTGAAACCTGATGCTGGGAAACAGCAGCCTTATATACATGGTGCAAACAGAGCCTGTGACTCATGTTTAGAACAGGGTATAGATCCCAAGCCCGTGCTCAGTGATGCCAGTGATGTGAACTGTACTAAGAAGAGGCAGGGTCCACAGGCAGGAGTTTAAAATCTTTTGTGATGATGAGAGAAACAGTGGCACTAAAGAGACACCCACTGGACTTTTTCTGAAGTTGGCATGAATAAGATGATCACATGAAGCTAGCGTTTGTTCTGACTGGCTTTGTAGGCACCTCTGAACACACTGAATAGATGAAGGGAATTGAGATGGTACCAACTCCCAAAGCCCCAGAAGCCATGACCGCACTTGTCTCAAGTGAGATGACTATCCTACAGGGTGCTTGGGAATAACTGGCAGCCTCTCCTACTGCCTTGCCCACTAATCCAAGCCTCGCAGGACAGTGAAATCTAGTTCACAGGGAAGCCCTGCCTGGCCCGCGCCCTCCCCCTTTTCATTTTGCAGCTGTCTGGCTTATCCCTGATGCCAATATCATTGGAGAAGGCAAGTAGAAGAGATAAAGTTGTTTGAATCTGTGCTTCCAACAGGAAGGAAAGAAGCTAAACGTCCTGGCTAAGTCACTGGAGAATTGCTTTTGGGTACTGAATTTATTTCACTCTCAGAGTTAGTCACACGCCAGCATGGATTAAAATGCAAGGACAAAACAGAGTGCCCAGGACCTAACATTTTCTTTTCTAGGTTTTGTTTAATCCCATTTGAGTCGACTTAAGTCCATTAAACAGTGATGATATACTGCTTGTGCAGTTTTTAAAACATTCTGGTAATCGGTAATATATTTAAAATTAGAATCCCCCATAACAACAGAATCGTTCATTGTGCATTTTCAAGAGCCCCAAAGCTTTACACGCCTTATCTCATTTGAATGCTTTCCACTCTGTACTGGGTGATTTTATTGCTTCCATTTATTATTCCCATTTTATAGACAAGGAACTAAAACCATGAGAAAATGTGACTCAAGGTCACAAGGTGGTAAATCATGAGATATGAGACCAGCATTTTGATCATGAAGCCATCAATGCCTACTACAACACCTACTTTCATTTCTTCAAATGACTTTCTAGAATTTATTAGCACATATGCATGCACACATTTACAGTTATAATATTAAAGTGCAGAGTGTTTTATACTCTGCTCGCTCTACTCCCACTTATCATATCAAACATATTTCCATGTTTCTACCATCAGTATAATTGCAATTTGCATTTTAATAAACTCATAATATTTCGCTGAATCATCATAGCATCATTTACCAAACCATTTCCCACTGTAGGAGTTTTAGGTTTTCACTATTTTCAGTTCACATAGTCATGAAGTTCTTTGGGCTTTCAGCTTTTGCTTTAAAAATATGTATTTCTTTAGGATAAAGTGCCAGTAGTGGGATTTGCCACCTCTCATCAAATGCTTTCCAAGGTGTTGTACTAACTTATACTACTACCAGGAGTGAATCAGTACACCAATTTCACTGTATTCTCTCCAGAATGAGCCACACAGAGCATTTTCAAACAGAAATATAAAATAAATGCAAAATTATCATGATTATTGTTGCAACAAAAATTATCATCAGAAATCAGATTTCCTTGGAGCTTCTACCCCTTATTTCTCTATGGTCCCCTTCCCAGTCACATTAATATCTTCATCTGCAGTCATAAATAATGCATTTGACTCTGTACATGACACCAGCAACATGGGAACAGATCAAAAAATGCACCCCATTATGCAGATATTTACACTAGCACTAAATTTGCTCTCTTTTTTGCCTCCCCAATTTCCATCTCCCTCTCACTTAGGCTAACCAAAAAGAATAGTTCCTGCCTCCCTTTTCTCTCATTAGTTTCCACAACCTTCCTTCCAACGATCTCACTTTCAACCCTGACCATCATCTCCCTTTCCAAGGCCCTCTAAGCCTCCTCATCATTAGTGGGTACACTAGTTCTAGAACAGCACTCCCTTCTCACTTACACCCACCTACACACAGCTCCCATGAGCCCTCCCAAAGACAGGCTCCTTTGCTTCAAAGTTGGCACTAGTGTCTAGCAGCCTCAGGAATGGTGAACAACCTGCTGGATGCACTCCAATATGTGCATCCTGCCTGCTTCCCTCCACTCCTCCAAGCATTGGCCCCAAAGGCCTCAAGAACCCTGGAAATATGGTCCCTTCAGGTCCTAAGAGGACTGGTATCTCAGCTAAACAGGAGCTACACTAGAAGCTTGGACACAGTCACCCTCTCTGTATTTATTTGTATCTGTTGCTTTGAATCACTCTTGGGCTCCGGGTGCCAGGAAAGGCTTTTACACATCTTTAAAGCCACCTACATGACACAGCCTTTTGACAGTTTTTCTATCTCAAATCTTGCCAGCTCCCTTTCCAATCTAGCTGTGAGAATGATCTAGCTAACCACAGGCTGAGACTCTGTTTCCCACTGTCTCTATAGGAAGCATCCCAGGCCTTTTAAGAGAAGATTCCTCGATACCTGTTGGAAAGAAACCAATGACCAGCTACATCACACTTTTAGAGTCACCTCTGATCACTCAAAACTCTAATAATGATTACCGTCTATTATGTGTGTGTGTCATATTATGTGACAAGCTCTGAACACATTAGGAGAAAATGGATCTGCATAAGGACAATGACCAGACCTTAAGTGATGACAGAACTCGGACCCACACGTCTGCAGCAACCCTCGAGGGAAGCTACACCACAGCCTCTGCGGGTTGCCCAGGGTAGGCTGGGCTTGCTCACAAAGGCCTGCTTCCCCAGTTTTTGCCTGGGCTTCCAACTCGGGGCCAATCAGAGAAAGCCAAATCGGTACCCCAAGCCAACCACCTTAGAGGTCTGCTTCCCATGGGCCCGCCTCCAGCTTCCAGGTGCCAGGCCCCTTCAATCAGAGCACACCTGCGTATTTCACTGCCCGCACAGGAGGCTTGACCTGACCAAATTAGGGTGAGAGTCCATTGCTAGGGCAAGTTCTGAATTAGTAGCCGGTCCTCATTTGGTGGTCATTGTTTATTTCCATGATTAGGTTTTTTTTTTTACTATCATCCAGCAAAGCTAACACAATTATGTTCACTCTACATATCAGGAAGCTCAGAGAGGCTAAAAAATTCCCCCAAGTATATAACAATTAAGGGGCAGATCTAGGATTCAACCCGGGTAAATCTGCCTCCAAGTGCTGGGCTGGGCCTATTAGGCCTCTGCCAGGCCCTCGTCACCCAGTGTCTCATTTCCTACTGGGATGACAGGATATCAAGACTGTCTTCCACCTGCCTGCGCGTTTCTCAGAGTTAGGAAGTGTAAGTTAAACAAAGTTCTCAACACTTACTCAGGGCAGGACACGTTGATGATGCTCCGAGACGTTATTCAAGAATAACACTGAGGAAATGTCTCTGATTATCCTTTTCCTGGGAAGGGGGCTGAGAAAGACCTTGCGGGGGTAATAAAGTCAATCAAGTGAATGGCCTGGGATGTCCTAACTTTCTCATGATCTTGCTGGGCTGTGGCGTAGACTGTGAACATAGACTAAGAACGAGGGGCCGTCTGCACAGCGGGGTTTACATCCAGCTACCAGTGGCAACTGGAAGGCCCAGGAGCCGAGCTTTCTGGACAGGGACCTGCAAGAGGTCAAAACGAACATGTCCCACCGAAAATTCTGTGTCCAAACTCGTCCATTCTAGCGTGCAAACATCCGCCACCTTTTGAAGTTAGGGTCACACCACTTTAAAACAAAAACAAAAACAAAAAACAAAGACCTGAAGACACAAGAACGCTTATTTGAGCTCCCCAAAAGAAATCCAAAGAGTATTTCCGCTTTCACGCTTTTACGACAAAGGCGTAAAGCAACAGTCGTGTTTTCAGGTTTGTTTTCCGGCAACTGCTGCTCTAAAAGCCTCGGTCCCGGAGCCGCCCGACTGCGCCTGCTCCTCCCTGGACCAGCTCAGCACCAGTCCCGGTGGCCTTGAACGCACCTCAGCTGTCCGAGCTCCACCTGCTTCATTCCGTGCCCCCTGAGCAGATGTGTCCTCAGGGCCGGTAAAGCCGGCCGCTGCCGGGGCGGTATATTTGGTGTGAACTGGACGCCCTGGAACGTCACCCAAGAGCAGGCAGCCCAAAGGGAGGTTGCCCAGGACCTGCCCCGTAGCCCCGGCGTGAGGGGTCCACTGAGACTCAAGGTGCCGCCGTGATGGCAGGACAGCCGGACTTGAATTTTGAACGGGCATAGAGTTTAGGACAGGCCTGCGGGATGTCGGGAGCGCCTGTTAGGAGAAGGCCTGGGGCTAAGCAGGGGCACCTGCTGTCCTCCTGGACGCCACCACCAGCCACCTCAGTGGCAGCAGGTGACCGGCCGTGACCTTGCACACCGAGGCAGCAGACAGGGAAAGGTGTAGGGCGATGTCAGAGACCTGGCCGCCCTGTTGGATTCCACGGACCATGGGCTGTTAATAGACGACCTTCCGCTCCCTCCCACACCTCCTCTCCTGTGCCCCCCACCACCCCAACCTCAGGACTCAGACTAACGCTGCCTCATCGCCACCTGCCAGCCTTCGGGTGCGCTGCTGTCTTCGGATTCTGGTAAGTGAGGCTACCCTGTGCCTACGTCATTCCTACTTTATGCGGGCTGTGTATTCATCAGATTATTCCTCCTGTACTACGTTAGTGTTATTTTAGGTTTTTGTGTTATTTGGTGTGATCTGGTAGGTTAATTTTGGGGAACTGGGAGTGCTCGAAAATTTCCATATAGATTAATGGTAATTGCTTCTTCGCTTTTAGACATATGAGTTCATAAAACCACGTCATAGGAGCACTCTACTTTTGGATAACGGGGAAATCTGTACTTTGAATTTTGCAGTGACTTGAAGTAGGTGGTTGCCTCATTTGTCTCACACACACACACACACGAATGTCGTGTGCGCTTTTGAAAACATCTGCTTAAGGATGTGGAGAAGGCAGAGACCAAAAGCCTTTAACCTCACCTGTATTCTGCAATGCCCGAGGGTCTGCAGATGCATGGATTAGCCACCAGGTGGCACCAGTGCTGAGCTAATACCCGTTCTGGCCTTCTGCCCATCCTTCCGGAGAGGCCCCTACATTTATCAACAGAGGCCTGTAATCGGAGGTAAAATAAAAACGGGAGCGGGGAAATAAAACTGCTCTTACAATCCCACAGCGAGCCTTTTATGTGATTGAAACTTTTATCATTAATAGCACATTTGTTCTGCACCAGAGGCGTATATTAGCAGTGGTTTAAGAACCGAAACCAGCCCGATGTTTAGACTACATTAAGCAAGGTCACGAGGGCTTTCAGTGAAATGACCTGAGCGATCTCTCAGCAGGATTAGTGTAAATGAAGCTTTTCTTTGATTGGCTTTGTTCTGCTGCCCTGGACTTTGAAAATTACAGGTTTTCTGAGGATCACAGTTTAATTACATAATTGTACAAAAATAATACTTAATAAAGCACCGAGCAAACAAAAATGACAGCAACATTTTCCAAGCTATTACCGGATCCTGGAGGCAGTCTGCTGTAAGCAAAGGAGTGGGTCTTAAAATTGAACTTGGGTTTGAGTCATAGGTTGCCTTTCTCGCTGCATATATTTAAGCAGGTTTTTAAATCTCTCAGAGCTTGATGATTATCTATTAAAGGAGGATGTGAGTTATACTAAGGTAATAAGAGAGAGGTTAATGATGTGTAGCACTATCAATGCCTACTAGGGTGCATGGCTGAGCTAGCTTGTGCAGTAAATGAAACCCACCCCCACTCATAGGTTGCTTAAAGTGGATAGGCTGCCTGCTTGCCCAGGATTTTGTTCCTTTGAAGTCGTTTCTCATCCACCATTCTATTTTGGCTTGCAGGTTTGGGAACATAGCTACTTAAGGGCAGAGAACTGTGTGGGAGGAGGGTTTTGTTGAAAATGCAGATAAAGGATAAATTTAATCTGCCATCACTCACGGTCTGTCCTGGCACCTCCTACGTGGCCTCCTACATGGCTTACTTTCAAACGCCTTGCACTGTCCTGAAGACAAGCTCTCTGCTGGGGCAGAGGAGATGCAAGCAGGCAGCCTATCCACTTTAACTAACCTATGAGTCAGGGTGGGTTTTATTTACTGCAGCATCCTGACTGTGTAGGCGTTATTACTGTCAGGGGACAGAAATTGGATGGAGGGTTTGGTTTGGTTTCAGGTGGGCAGGGGGGAAGGACAGGGTGTAGTTTTGAAATATCTGAGACCTCTCCAGCACTGCTGGAGGTCAGAACATAACACAATCCCTAACCATCTCCTAAACCCATAGCTAGAGAGCCAGGTGGGAGCCGGGCCCTTGGCTCAGGAATGGGGCTCAGGATAAAGCACTTGATCACGATTCTGCAGTCACAGGGTCAAGAGCTGGCTCTGCTACTGCTGAATGTACTGAATTCGTCTGCTCTTTGTTCTTGGTTCTGGGGTAGAGCTTCTAAAACCCTGGGAATATTCCAAGTAAGGACTGTTACTCATGAACCCCTTAAAGTGATCCTCAGTTTATGGCCATGAGATGGCACAGGATGTGGCTGGCTACTGAAAAAACCACCTAGATCTATGAGTAGTGTGTTGGGACTTGGAACCTGGGGGGCAGGGGAGGAAGGAGTCTGGATACTGAGTTACCAGCCCTACCTAAGCCATAAACCCCCATAGGGACTCTGGAACCCAAACTCAATGGCTCCCCCTGTTGGTGAACAGATCCATGTGCCATAGTGACTTCACAGGGAGAGACAGAAACTCCGTATGGGGACCCTCCTAGACCTCACCCCTTATGTCTCTTCATCTGGTTGATTCTGATTCATATCCTCTAGAATGAAAGTAATTCCACGTGAAGAGTTTTCCTTTCCAACAGTAATAAAGGCTAGGCAGTTAGGATGCTACAGTAAATGAAACCCAGCCCCTCATAGGTTAGTTGAAGTGGATAGGCTGCCTGTTTGCATCTCCTCTGCAAATTTGTAGACCTGAGGGAGGTCATGGAAATCCCCCAGATTTGTCGCTAGTTGCTTAGATGTGCAATAGCCTAGACCCTACTTGCAGGTGACATCTACTCGAGGGTGATCTTATTGGGTCCCAGACCTTTAATTTATGGGGTCTGTGCTGTCAGTCACTAAGGCAAAATTGACATGAACCATCTGTAATCAGAATAGCAATTAACAACTACCCGGTCCCTTGCCAGTGACTTAGCGTGGGGCTGGTGATGCTTTCCTTCAGGTCTGGGTGGGCTGGTGACTCAGTTTCTCCATCCCTAAAATGAAACTGACTGTGATCAATTCTGTAACCACTCACCACAACTGTCTGGTACTGAATATACCTGTTCCTGCTCCTGCTGATCCACGTTGGTGACCTTCACCAGCGTCCAGTGTCCCTGGACCTCAGTTTCCATATCAGGAAGATGAGCCTCTCTATTCCTTTACCTCACAGAGGTTTAATGGGGTCAAATTATGATTTCAAGGTCTGCAAACTTTGGAAAATACTCCAAATACTAGTAAAGTTTCTGATTTTTTTCTCTAATTTCTAAATACATGCCACGAAAGTCACTAATTTATTTGCACTGACTCTGAAGATACTGGCTTCTGTATGTGGGGTACCAGAGAGATGGAGATACCACATCAGGAAAAAGCAGACAGGGGTTTTGAATTGATCCCCAAAGGGTCAAACAGTAAAAAATTACAAGTGTTAGTTTGAAATTGGTTTATTTTTTGCATGATGGTTAGCAGTTCTTTCCAGCAAGTCTGGGGAGGCCAGCTAGCCAATAGATATGCATCTAATATGCCACAGACTGGGGTGGGTAGATTATAGAGATCTCCAGATGTGAGGTTTGTCAAAATTATAAGACTCTTGTGAAGAAATTAAGTCTCTTCCCCCTTTCATTTTGGTTTGATTCTTCTTAACGGCCAAGATGAGGGGTACAGAGGTGACTATCCGCCTTTCAGTTTGGAAAAACAGAATTGAAACGGGCTAGTGTGTGCTCACGTTTTGTGCTAACACCTGCACATGCAAAGTGGAGTCCTCTTCCATCCCCTGCCAACCTGGTCTCTGCCTGAAGGAACTTGGAGACCTCCCCCGTCTGACTGGGACCTTCGTGTACTCGTGCTGTTGCCTCAGTGAGGCCTACCCGGTCCGTCTCTTAGAGATTTTTTTCAAATCCATTTTCTCCTCTGCAGTCCTTGGTCTCTGACCCTTGTTTGGCCCAGTTACGCCTGAGCCTGAGGTGAACCTCCAGCTAGATACATATTTGTTTGGGAGATTAGAGGACTGAGACCACAGCTTCGGGCGACTTCCCTGACATTAGCTTGAAGGGTGAGGGTAGCTCAAGAGAAGCTACCGACATCCCTGTCTCTGCCAGACACATCTTGATGAAGCAAGAGGCTTCCTTGCATTCTGCATGAGCCTCAGATTTTGTACCTGCTTTGTTCTGAGCATATAACCTTTGCTTTATATCCAATTATCCTTAAATCCACTCAAAGAATGGCACCACCCCTAGACTTTTTTGTCTGAAGTCATCCCAAAATAGATTAGGACTTACTGGGTGAAGGGTGTGCGTGTTGTCTGAGGAGATGGCAAGAAAATACTGGAGCCTCTGACCTGCAGTGGTTGCCATGACAACTGTGGGAGCTCAGGCTCCACCCATTAGAAATCTTCTGCCTGTTGGAATGGAAGGCCTGTTAATATAAGGGCTTAACCTAACATCTTTGTGATTACATTGATTATCTGAGCAGCTTGCTAGAATGTCAAAATGAGGTGTCAGAGGAACTCAGGTCTAAGGTACATTCTCAAAATATGCATTGCCCCATGGAAATGAGTAAGAGGATTGAAATAGTCTGGGGGTGGAAAGTGGCAGAAAACAAAAGGACACAATGAGCAGGGAAGAGAAAGGGAGCAGGATGCAGCTCATTGGCCCACGATTCCACTGGATCCCAGCCACAGAGACGTTCCTTTGTACCCTCCACCAACCTGTCTTGAGCATCTGCTAGATGCTTGGCCCTAAGTTAGGTACTCATGATGCAAAAACAAATAAAATCATCTCTGTCCTTAATGTATTGTTTGGAGAAGACAACTATGAAAAGAGATTAAGATTCTAGATTCTAGGAAGACACAGGAGTCATCAATAGTTAAGTTCCCACATTGGGGAACTTGAATGCTTGGTACTTTTCCTATATGGTACTTACTAAAGCATCATAACATCTTAGTGAAATAAATTTTTTATTCCCATTTTACAGGTGAGGTACTAAGGGTGAGAGGTTCTGTTACTTGTCTAAATCATACAACTATTTAGTAGAAAAGCTAGGACTCAAACAAGGATCTTCATTTCTGAAAACTCATGTTCCTTTCATTACACCATTTTCCCTATAACATATTAAATTGCCCATTCAGGTTAACCCCATCTGCCCAGAAGTCTATGCCTGCCCACACCCTCAGTCTTTGTCTCCATCTTCTTGTTCCCAAGTATATCTCATACATTGTCATCAGTTCCCCTTTTCTATGCACAGGCAAGGCAGATTTGCTAGTTAGAAAGTCATTCTCCAAGTAAAACTTTTCCCTGCACAGATGTTTAGAAATAGAAGAGATGCCCAAAATCAACATTATAAAGAATGGAGTTGACTGAAGAATAAGTCAGGTTTCTCCTCACACATGAGCCCTCCATTCTGAAAGAAAACTGCTCTGTCCCCTGTGAAACTGAAGCTAATGACCAGAACCCACAACAGATGCTTCTGGAAACTAAGGCACAAAGGAAATCAAAGCCCTGTGGGTTCTTCTAGACTAGCAGATAATCCGAACAAACACCATACGGATTGATGATAGCCAAAAGCCAAAAGAAGTCTAATGATAACATGTATTCTTCCTGTATCCATAGGAGACACTTAGCATCACTGAGTAACTCACCCATGTGGCTTCAGATGTCATTTTATTAGGTAAGACATAGGAAGGTGAAAACAAAAGGAAAGTCAATGAAGGAGTTTACCCAAGAAGGCACAGTAAACAAAGGTATGCAGATTAAAGTCCTGACTTCTTCAAGAAAAAGAGATGAGATTGGGTCCTTGCAGTACAATAAGGGAGATGCCCTTAAATATTAGTGTCTTTTTAAAAGCAACCTCTACCCAGACTTCAGAGCCTCTCTCGGGGGTGTCGCCCTGGTGATATCTTTTTGTCTCCCCAAACCAGCACAGGGTTGGTGAAAATTAAACTGGTAATAGAAGCTTAGGAAGGTGAAAGAATAGAAAGGCAAGTCTTCTGCATTTCACCAGTGAACCTGAGGAAGTTTGAGGTTAACCAAAGACTCCCTGCTCCCGACAGGAGCCAGTGACACCATTTGCCCACAAGAGGGCAGAATCAAACCAATTGCAAGTTCAGCCCAGATGAGTGTGGCTCTGGGGAGAGTCAGAGACTGAGCTCTGGAGCCAGTGACCAGTTGATGTGTCTGTTTTTCTATGATTTTTGACACAAACTAGTGGAAAGTGATAACTGGTTGCCCATTTTCAGAATTGAGAAGTGACATAAATCACAGCACTTATGTCCATTCTTGGATGACCTCTCTGCCCGTTACACCCTAAACTTGAAGTCTTGTTTCAGGGCCACATGAAGGTGGTGAGATGACATAGACTTAAGAGTTCATCTGAATAGGGGAATACCTTAGCCTCAGCATCTGCTCCCCGGGGGAGAGAGGTCCCTAAAGACAAAGAAGCCCATCTGGGGACACCAGAGCTTGACTTTTGAGGCCAGAATTCAGGACCGCTTCAAATCCTCAGGTCTCAACAGACCACAGAAACCACACTCTATTTACTCCTAAATTTCTGTCCCCCAAGACATAGCCTGAAAAGAAAGAGAACAAACAATGTGACCACAGACGCCAAAGACACAATCTAAATAATTAATCTCCATGGTTTATTTCTTTTAGCTATATTTGTGAATAACAAAGATTATTACCACACATGTGCACACACAGAGAGCTTTTTCCTGGTTGTACACATAAACTTGCTCTGCTGGACTTTATCTAGAATCAGTGTTCTTGAGACTTGAGTGTGCCTCAGGCTCACCTGGAAGGTTGTCACAACACAGATTGTTAGGCCCTACCACTAAAGTTTCTGAGTTAGCAGGACTGAGGTGGGTGGTGATGCTGATGGTTGGGGGGGCCACATTTTGAAATGTGTTGTTATCACTAGCACTGTGCAGAGAGATTCATCTCTATCTCTCTTCGCTACATCTTCTTGAAGCACTAGAATGCTCAGAAACATAGCCACCAAATAAGGGAAAGAAACGAATGTTTACTGAGACTGCTAGATGCTATTACGCTCATTATCTCATTTAATCTGCATGAGTTCCTGGAATGTAGGTATTATTATCCCTGCTTTCAAGTGGGAAAACAAGACTCCAAGAGGTTATTTGTCCAAGGTCATCCTCATTGTAAGGTTTGGAGCCTGGACTGGTTGTGACTTTGACTTCAATGTTCATGCTGTTAGTCTGTCACCCCTATGAAAAGTGGGTGAGCCGAAATGAACAAAAGTGTAAAACATAAGCAATATTTAAACAGAGGTGGAAATGCAAGCAGTGTGGGAAAACTTTACAGTTAAAATTAGTATCAGGAGATATGGGGTTGCTCTAGTGCCCCCAGGAAATCTGCTGCTCCTGGAGGAGACTGGCCGGACACAGCCGAGAGCTGTCCTGCCTTGACAATGAAGTAGCTACTAGAAGCATCGCTGCCCCATAGAATAGAACACTATACATTATTCAGAATAGAGTCGTTTCTATTTTTGTGTTCTGAGCAGAATCAGTATTTGTATAAGAGAGTGTTGGGGATGTTTGTTAAAAAGCTTTTTACAGATCAGAAATCCCCAAGCTGGAGCTTGATGAATTTAAAAAGTGGAAAAACAAAATGTGATGAAATGCTTAAGTGCCAGAGAAACAGATTAACACTCCTTACAGCTTTTAGGTTTGTGCCTCAAAATGGAAGTGTCTGCTTCCTTATGCATTCACTTTCTGTTGCAATGGGTAAACAGTAAGCCTTTTGATTTGATTTTTGAGTGTGTGTATATGTGTGTTGTAGGGGGAGATGGGGGGAGTTCTATTCAAAGTAATGTGCTGTTAGGAAGTATACCTTTTGCATAAAATAACATTGATATTCATAATGACTCATAGTTGCTATGTCTTAAAGAACAGCAAAAATACATTAGTAGCAATAACCCATGTGAAAAAAATCTAACTTCTACATATTAGGTTATACACAATTTATTTTTTTATTGCAGTAACATGGGCTTACAATACCACATCTGATTCAGAGGTATAACTTCACACCTCTTCAGATGTATGTTAAACAGACCACACCCAGCTCAAGGACCCTTAATCCTCCACCACAGTCCATTGGGCCCTCTCTACACCCTGTTCTCTGCCCTCCCTCCCCGCACTGTTCCCTGTCTGGAAGCCTTATTTCTACTGTCAGATTTCTAGAGTTAGTTATAGAAATAACTTTTGTCTGGCCCTTTGTTTTGGGGTTACACACAATTTAATTCAACCAATGGAATAAAGCATCCTCTGCAAAAAAGGTCATTACCTTTTAGAGACTTGCAAATTAATCAAAGTAGTATGGTACACACGTTAATAATAATGGTAACTGTTATAGACTTAATGTGCCACCTCAAAATTAAAATTCATATGTTGAAATCCTAGCCCCCACTGTGATGGTATTTGTAGATACTTTAGGGGAGGCTGTGAGAATGGAATCCTTGAGAATGGGATTAGTGCCCTTATAAGATGCTCTTCACAGTATTTCTACTGTGTTGGTGTGAACAAACATTGGGAAGACATCTGTTTGCACATGCAGACTTACCAAGCTTACCTGTTCCCTGCTGTCTACAAGGTCCACTGGCACCTCCCATATTCCAGAATTGTAAGAAATAAATGTCTGTTGTTTAAGCCACCCTGTTATCTTACTGTAACAGCTTCAGTTGGCTAAGACATTAACCACCATGCAACCAGGAAGGAAGCAAGCACCAAGAACTGCCTCTCTTCATAATCCCGCTCTTTCTAATCCTGTTCCAGCTTTTTCTCTCCTATTTGCCATTTAAGCTATTCAACTCTAATGGCCTTGTTACCTCCAACTCTGGTCCGCCCAACACACTGCTAGCAGGCCTTTCTTCCTAAATTAAAGGCAACTTGATGTTCCCTCTTAAGGTATTTCTACAGATCTTAGTAGATTGCAAAGCTGAAGTGACCTGGCCAACATCTCCCCCTTGCACTGCTCTGTGTGAGCCCTCCACTGGAGGCAAAGTAATATACACTCTGGTGGTCAACATACTGCAAACCCTCCCACTTAAAACCTACCAACCCTAATTGTACACTCTTTAGTATTGGACATAGGCTGTCTTGAGATACTATTTGCTTCAATGTGTCTGTCTCATGGTTTGTCACAATTTCTAAAAGTAGGAAGTGTGTATTTGTCTTCATGCCTTCAGAACTCAGCCCAGTCTGGGTACACGGCAGGCCCATAGCATGCCCAGCCAACTTTGACAAGGGCTTTCCCTGAAGCCCTTAAAAACTCTTTTTTACGATCATCCATTCTTACAGCCACCCATAATAAACCTAAATGTACAATATACAGTCTCATCAGCATTCCTTAGAGTGACATTAAATTACAGTCAAGAGTTAAGCCACCATTGAACTTTTCAAGTGGTTGCCTCTGTTGCTCTCCAAAAGGATAACTGTCCTGTTCCTTTCAAAGTCACTGTTTGGTGTCACAGAACAGGGTACGTGTACTTGTATGTGTTCCTTAGATTAAGAAGGCTTGACCTCCAAGCTGGGAATCATAGGAGCTTCTGAGCACTACAGTAATCTCAAATAGCTTGAGCTAACTGGGTGTGAAAAACTTGCCAAGCTCTCTGCCAGTCTCTCCAGACTAATTAGCAATTCAGCAGAGACCTCAACTCCAGTGAACCTCATGCTTGTTCCTCCTACTCTGACTCTTGATCTGTCCTGCTGTCTGGACCAATCAGCTACTTCTTTATTACTTGAACAAAAAGTAAGATAATTATTTTCCTCTTAACTATAGTTTTTTGGTTATTGTTGAGGATTGAAAACAAAGTAAGGTAGCAGAAAGTAGATACGTTGTAAAATGCTTCTCTCCTTCCTTTCCCTCTCTACTACCCCCACCCCCTTTGCCAGAATGGCTTATTATCTGTTCATTTTAGTTTAGGAAGATGATTATGTTAAATTAAGGGTTACTCCGAGGACCACAACAACACAACACTGCAAAGTGTCTGGGCAGGTTCCACCACCACACACCACTCACCAACAACAGCTGCATGGGAAAATGTATTAATTATCCAGGAGCTGATGAGCCAGAGAAAACTTTAGCTGTTAATCAGTACTTTCGCCTGTCATTGATTTCCAGCTTGGCAAAATGAGAGAATCACTATCATGTTGGGATTCTGGAATACCAAGCAGTTGAGTGATTCAGATAGGAACTGTTCAGAATTGTAGACTGGAGAATAGTGGAGGCATCCTCATGAATTTTCAGTGTTTTAAGTTTAGTATTTAAGATTTAGATTATTTTAGATTTAGATTTCAGTATTCTAGTCTTTCAGGCTTTTCTTATTTTAGAAGTCTTGCTTTTACATATGGATTTCTCAAACTGTGGGAGACAAATCCTCACTCACAAGAGTAATGAGTAGATTCAGAGACTTGGCCCTCTCCCACCACCCACAACTTCCGGTGCCTCAGCATGCATACTTTCCAAATTAGGAACTTCCAAAACCTGCTAGAAAATCATCAGCGCTGCCCTCTGCATCCCAGCCTACTGCTGAAAACCTAAACTCTTATCCAGACATCTCAGCCCCTCAACAGGTGACATATTAGGGGACTAATCTCTCTGACCTCATGTCCCCTCACTCCCTTTATGTCCCAACTAGTAAGTCCTGTCCCCACCCACATACATATTTATATGATTTTTATCAGTAGCTGTAAAGCTAAAAATTGTTCATCGTCATGTGCATCAGACACTGCACCAGACATATTCATACTTTATCCATGTAATACAATAATGCCACCAGGTGTCTTTCAAATAAGAAGTGAGATTCAGAATCTTGTGACTCTAAACACCTACTACGTGGTGCTTCCCCTTCCTCCAGTGCTATTGATGTATCTCCTCTGCTCAATTTCCCCTTTACAAATTCTATTTATGCTCAAGGCCTAGAACTAATTCTGCCTCCTTCTGAAACCTTCCCTGCTCTTTAGAGATTTTGTTCTCCTTGGAATTTGTAGCGCTTTTGACACTTTAGAACTGTGCATAAGTCTTGAATCCTTTAAGCAGTTCATGCATGTGTATAGTACTTCTCCAACTAGACTGAAGGCACCTTAGGCAGGCTGCATGAACTGTCAGTGGTGTTTACTTGTGAATGCACAGAATAGGTGCTGAATAATCAGCAGTCAAGGAACATGACACTACTAGATGTGTCTGATACCATTCCTGCTGCAGTCTGTCTCCTGCAGGTGAGCTAATTCAGGACAACATCTAACTAGTTCAAGAGGAAGCAGACAGATGCTTAACAAACAAATTGAATCTTCTGGAGTAAATACAGGGGAAGAGTCCCAGTTTGGGGTGTCCTACAGGCTTGATGGAGGCTTTGATGATGATTATAAAAGGATACAAGTCAGAAGAGATCCATGCTTCTAATCAAATGCTAAATGGCGATTTGGGCCAGAACAGTGTGGCCCAAAGATTATTCCAGTCCTTTGGGAAAAGTGTCCATGGTCAATCACTCTCTCTGAAGATATCACTCTCACTCTCACTTGCCTACAAACACACTAGTACCACTGAGGCTACAACATGGTGTTGGTGCCTGTTCTGAAAGGATCTACAACTAAATGGCAAGAGAGGACAAATACCTACAAAGGAGAGCAAACATTGTAGCCACCGAACCAATTATAATGAGTGTAGGTGCTGGTGGAGCTCAGAAGGAAGAGACCCTGAGTTATCATGTGAGTAAGGCTTCAAGAAGATGGAAATAGAGTTGTATCTGGGAGTAAGAGCAGGATTCAGATAGGACATGGGCACTGGAAAGAAAATTCCAAGTGTAGGAGCTTTGGGATGTGATAGAGACTCAAATTCCTCATGGAGGCCACATCAACATAGATTGACCAAATGCATAACTTGCTGGGCTGTCTATGTGATGACCCTGTGTGAAGTCTGCTTAATTACATTGCCTTTTAGAACATTGCCCTGAAGTCAAACAAACGAAATCGAACCAATCTTTGGTTACTCGTTTGTCATACAGGTAGGGATTAAGTGATAGGTGTTCACTGGGGTGCTAGGGATTGCAGAAGAAATAAGACAAATTTAAGATATGGACCTTGCCTTCAAAAACCTACTTTGAGGGCCCTCCCTGGTGGTGCAGTGGGTTAAGCTACGCACTATGAAGCAAACCGCAGCCACTGCAGCACGAGTTCGATCCCTGCTGCCACCCAGGGGGGGACCCCCATGGCGCAGCAGACCTCTCCTGCCTCGCCCACTGCTCCCCTCAGCAGTGTATTTCTGTTGATCTGCCTGTTCCGCTCCCCACTCTGGCTGGTGGATTCTCTCACCTGCCCCCCCCCCACACATCTGACCTGTACCCCAGTGCTTGTATGCATAAATAAATAAATCTTTAAAAAAAAAACCTACTTTGAGAGCAAGACTAATTCCTATAGAAATGTTTAAACATGCTTAAAAAGCCAGTATGTTCATGCTAAAGCATATCCTTCTGACTAAATAACATAAGCATATTTTAGATATTAAAAATATCAGTATGGACAAGGGTGTTCAGTAGAGGTAACATTATAGGAAAATTCCCTGAGATGATCCAGGAAAACGCAAATCCAACCACAATTTAGCTTCTTCCAGGCACAGAGAATCTCTTGTAAGCATTTCAGACATGCTCAATTTTAAGCTGAAGCGTTTACCAAGGAGAACAATTTTAAGGCCATGCCAAAGCCATCTGACTTGGCACTGGGGAAGTGGGAGAAATCAGTGACGCCATTCCCTTACTGGATTCCTTTTCTGCTGAGATCCACCAAGTGAGAGACACCCAGCCAATTTGCAGGATATTAAGAACGATAGACAGAGTCACCCTGTGAGGGGCGTTGCAACTCACAGAACTGAGTCAGTGTATTATTCATGAGGCATCTTATTTTTTTATGGTTATAAAATCCACAAACCCAGCCTTTGGCAGAAACAGCTGTGTGATGCTGCCATTTAAGTCTTTGAAATTGTACGTGTGTCTTATTTTAACAGCTCCCAAAATGGTACAGCAACACTGAATTCCACTCTTGAGCTTGCTAACAACTCTTACCACACAGTTCTCTTCATCACCCCATGATCTATAGGAATTCAACAACCCAGCCAACGTCTCCGGGATGAGTCAAGTGTGTAGGAACAGGATGCAGAGGACTCCCTTGCCCCTGGGAACACGCTGTCTCCTGGGTGGCAACTTGACTTTCTCAGCTCCAGTGACCTCTGGAGAAGAAATAATAATCTCTTCTAGTGACTAAAGGGAACGCAGAGCATGTCCTACAAGCAAAATGGATTCAACTGCTGAGACATTACTGATGTGTTGCTCTCTTACAGCATGAGCAGCGCAAGAGTGCAGTGTCTACACATAAGAGATAAATTTATGAATGAATGAAATCACAGTTCCCTACAAACGAGGTCCCAGACTGAAACAGTGAAGGAGGCATCCATAATGATAAAAGCTACCACTATGGAAGACTACTCTAGACAGCCCCTCTTCTAAGCCCCTTTTCTGGATCACCTCATTTTTCCCTCATATACTTTTGGAAAATATGCTATTATTATCCTTTTCATACAGAGAAATAGATCAATTAGCTGGCTTGACTTGACCTAGTAAGAGACAAAGTTAGGATTGGAAGTGTGACTTTCTTACCCAGGACCCAAGTTCTTTAATTCAGTTCTCCACAGTCAGGTGCACAAAAAAACATTTAGGACACATACAGAGAAAAGAAACTACATATTTAGTCTTGCCCTTGAAAGCAAGGATCCTAAGATAGCTTGTGACCTGGTAGGAGCCGCCAGTGGCTGCACCCCTGACATGGCTTGGTGTAAGGAGTGCTAGAAGTGCTGTCAGCCCAGATGCAACAGGAGCACAAGGAAGGGGAGTTAGAGAAAGCTTCCTGAAGACATAATCCTCCACTGAACTTGAAATGTCAGTGTAAATTGGAATTGGAGAAGAAGCATTAGTAGATTGATTATAAAATGGCCCATAATTTTTCACTCTTCCCTTGCTTGTCCTTACCCTAGGCTGCTGACTTTGCAGCTCTTCTTAGAGTCTCTTATCCATGCCGTGAATCTTGTAATTGGCTTTGGCCAATAGCGTGTAGTAGAAATGATTTTCTGTTGCAAACTATGGCCTCCAAAGACCTCACATTTTTACTTTCTCTCTTGAGCTTTGTCAATGACGTGATAAATCTGGGCTAACACTGGATGCTGACAGACCATGTGTTCCAGTCACCCTTGCTAGACCAGCGAGCTCTCAGCCTACCTACCAGTTGACTGCAAAGTGAGTTCAGTCAAGTTCAGCCAGGCCTGGCCCTGATTAACAGAATCGCCTGATTGAGCCCTGGCCTAACAGGCAAACATCAAAGTTTATTATTGCATGTAACTGAGGTTCTGTGGTTGTTTTATAGCAGTATAATAATAATTAAGGTGGACTTTCGTAACACCAAAACCAGTATGGGACAAAGTGCATTGTAATGCTGTTACACTTTGCTTGCTTTAGAAAATACAGGATTCTTTGATTGGTACAGGAAAGGGTTTCTCATGCTTACAACTATTGACATTTAGGGCCTAATTCTTTTTTAGGGAAGACTGTTCTGTGTGATGTAGGATGTTTAGCAGTATCAACGGCCTCTTTCCATTAGATGCCAGTAGCATCTCCAGTTGTGACAACCAAAATGTCTCCAGACATTGCCAAATGACCTCTGGGGGCAAATTGCTCCCAAATGAGAAACAGTCTAGAAACCAATGAAAGAAGTTTTAGTTACCAAATACCCAAAGTGCCCCCAAACTGGCAATCTTTTCTAAAAGAGAGTTCCATTGTAGACCAAGTTCATGCCTGTCGTGAACACACATATCTTCCCTGGGAACATGTGGTATTGGAGTAGCCAGAGTCAGGGGCTCAAAAGAGAGATCTTCTGGGGGCTGTTTACAGCTTGTTGAGTCTGGCAGGTGCTGGCTTAGTACATCACGTGTTACCCATACAATAAATTTTAAAAAAGAAAAGAGAAATGAAAACATAGGACAACGGCAGGTTTTACAGGTCACCATATAGATCAGATGCTTGTGTTTAAGGATTTCTTCTCATTTCCCATTGACTTAAATTCTTACTCCTAGCAAACATGTAGCAAACAAAAGAGGTACCCCTCTTTTTTATTTTTAGGTCATTGTGAAAAAGAGCAATACATCATCAGATTCCCATATATGCCTGAATATTCTACATGGGGGATCCAAATTGCAGTTCTGCCATACTAGTAGACTCCCTTTGGCGCTAAGAAAAATGGTTAGCATTTTGGAATAGGAGTTCCAAAGCTACAGTTTACATCTTCCCAGGAGCTAATTTCACCTCTTGAGAGCATGTCCAGTCCATGAAGAACCTGTGTTTTCTTAATACCACAGCCCAATCTGTCCCTTCAATGCTTCCAGAAGACAAAGGCAATAAAAGAAGGCTAAGCATTCTCTGACTTCTAACTCACCACCGATCTACGCATTTCATTGATAAACATAAAAAAGAGACATGTGTCCTTTGCGACTTCAAGCAAATTGCTTAGCTCTATGGGCTTCCTTTTTCCTCTAATTAAGACAATAATAACTTCTTGCTTTTCCTGCTCTAACAGAGGAAACTGATAAATGCAACCACAAATGATATGTTTCACAAATTTGTGAAAAATAAAGAGAACATTAAGAAAAAGAAGAGCAAGTCAAAGTTGAAGCTATCTTGAATTCTAAATTCTCCACGTCTCACAGGCCACTCTGCCTTCTGGATTTATTTAATTTCTCAGGGAATCATGCCCAGTCATGCATTTTAGGAGTAGGAGTGCTTCAGGAAAAAAAGGTGAAGTCATGGATTCTTGGCATCTCAGTGGGAGATGAGGCCAGACTTTATGAAAATGAACTATTAATTCACCCTCTCTGTAACTCAATTGTTATCTTTCCCACCAGGCTTTGTGGTGATGGGTCAACTTTGTGGACACACAAGTGTTTGGGGTGGGAAGAAAAAAGAGTTTAAGAGCAGATGACGTTTCCCCTGAGGTTGCTTCAAATTTAGATGTCAGATATGACCAATTAACAATAGGTTTCAGTAGATATGATTCTTTTGGAAGAAACAAAAAAAGCCAATCATATCCTGTGACCAAAGGCAAAGATGCTCCCGAATGTACCATTAGAGGCAGCCAGCCACTATGCCAGGCTAGTTGGCTTCAGGAAGGTCCCTTGCTGCTGCACTTCCATCAAGGTTCTCCAGGTGATGCTGAAGAGGGTCTGACACCCAGCCAGGCCATGTCCATGCAGAGAATATGGACGTTGAACTGGAAAGAAAGAGGTTAAGCTTAGGCCCTTGCCTCTATGACACACATAGTCCAAAAGCCTGCTTCCTTGCCCCTGCCAACCTAAGAAAACACATTGAGAAGGGGGAAATGACAATTTCCAAGTTTATTGTATCTTGCATAATTTTCAGAACTTTTTCATAAATCCCATTGTTTGAACCTTGAAGCTCTATACTGTACATAGGCGAGAGGTCACAACCCAGATTTTTTAAATAAGGAAAATGAGGATGGCAAAGGCCTGGTCTGTGGGGACAAGCATGCAGAGGAATGAGGGTTGGAGTCCAGTTTTTCTTACTCTGAATCCACATTTGCTTCTCCAAGCAGATCTGGAACATTTGAAACCATGTCATCTAGGGGATGTTTCGCTGACCTTGCCACTTAGAGCAACACCCACCCTCCATTCTTTGTGTGTGTGTGCGTGTGCGTGTGTGTGTTAACATTGACTTACATCATTGTTTATGTTTTAGAACTATAGGGTGTCCCCCTTGGGGTGTTCTTGCTACACCACACCCACAGTCCATCCCCATATTTCACTGTGCTCACTCCCTTCTTTGTTCTTGTTCATCCTCCTATAACTCTGTTAGCCTCAATTCTACCGGTCAGATTTCTAGGAGTTGTTGTTAGTTTGACTATATCTGATCCTGTTTTGTTTCTCTATATGCCTCATATAAGTGACACCATCTGGTATTTGTCTTTCTCTCTCTGGCTTATTTTGCTTAGCATTTTCCCCTCCAGTTCCATCCATGTTGTAGCAAATGGCAAGAGTTTATCTTTTTTCAAAGCTGAGGAGTATTCCACTGTGTGTATATATCAGATCTTCCAGATCTGCTCATCTCTTTTTGCTCCCCATTCTTAGTCCCAAAACAGCCCTAAGGAAGTTAGCGTCACAACAACCACCCCAGAAACAGAATACAATTTCCCGTCATTGATGGAAGTCCTTTTAGTCTCATACATTTCTTTGTGCACTGATGAACATATCGTAATTAAAAATGATGACAGTTAAGGGCCTCCCCTGGTGGCGCAGTGGGTTGAGCAGCGCACTATGAAGCAAACTGCAGCCACTTGCAGCACGAGTTCGATCCCTGCTGCCGGCCAGGGAGGGGGACCCACATGGCGCAGCAGACCTCTCCTGCTGTGCCCGCTGCTCCCCTCAGCAGTGTGCTTCTGTTATCTGCCTGTTCTGCTCTCCGCTCTCTGTGGTGAATCCTCTCACCGCCCCCCCACACCTCTGGTCTGTGCCCCAGTGCTTGTATGCATAAATAAATGAATCTTTTAAAAAAAAAAAAAAAGATGACAGTTAAATCCTTACTGATTAAATTTGCTAAACAAACTAACCATGGTTAACAAATCCTAACTGGTAAAAAAAATCTGCCTCCAGATAGATTGCCGTGAAAGCTGAGGTGGCAGTCTGTTGAGGGGGGTCAGTGGGAGCTGAAGTGAAGCCTCTCACTAAGCCTTGCCCTGGAAGGGCCACCTTTATAGAAGTCTTTGCCGTGATGTGTGCCCTTAAGAGGTAGCATGTGCTGAGAGGGAGGCCTTGCCCTAATTCACACCCACGTGCTCTGTGGGCTAGCAGCAGGCTGGTACTACTCCTGATATCACACTTACCAAAACCCTATGGGGTAGATGGCATCCATCATCATTTTACAGGAGAGGTAGGCAGAGCCTAAAGAGGTTAAACGCTTTGATGGAGAACTCACAGCTGGTACATGAAGAGCCTCTGCCCAGTCACAGGAGGTGGCTGTGCTCGCTGCTTTCCTGAGGATGGTGTTCACTTTACCTCCCCCTGCGGCATGTCAGAACTAGTCCCAGACAGCCAAGGAGCCATCCTGAGTGAGCTTCAGAAATTTAATTTAGAGATATAACCTCAAGATAATCATCAGGAAAAAAACAAAGAACTACTTAAATGCCTTATGCTTGCAGATCTGAGCCAAGATCCTGAGGCAACAAGTTTTCATAGGTGATGGAAGTTCATACTTTAGTGTTATTTCCCTAGAGAACTAGGGAAACAAAACTGGAGCCATTTTTCAATGCAATAAGAAGAATCAAAAATCAAAAGGACCTGAAGAGACAGAGGGAAGACTGGTTTCTTGACCCAGAAGTGTTCCCAGGAAGGCCTCCCCTCCCCTTTCTCTTGTCCCCTTCCCCTCCATCTCCAGGACTTAATATTCTTCCTTGGCTGTTGTCACAGTAACAGCTTGGGTCACATGGTTGTCACCTTACAACCTGCTTATGGAACTGCTTGTAATTCTCACTCTGAGGCATAGTGACAGCACATTTAGAATCAATCAAACATTTATTAATAGAGAGAGAACCAAAGGGCAGAGTGTCTTGATTGAAATTCTCTGGTTGCTTGGCAAGGGCACGAGCAGAGGGAGATAACTCACAGGTGGGGGTTGGGGAGGCCTTATTGAGTAGGAGGAGGAGCCCACTCTTAGAAGTCCACAGACAAAAATTCAAAACTGCTGTTCTCAAGTTCCATGTTCTACTGCCCAGTCTCTCTTTCAAGAGATTGTTTCGAGGCTTAGAGGTGATAAAAATAAAGGCCTGAACCCTAGGGAGGACTTACTAACTAGCAGCCATGACAAGTGAGAAGACTGTAAAGATGGGCAGTGGCATGAAACCAAAAGAAAAATCATGACTGAAGACTTTAAAGCTGTGGGGTTATTTAACCTAGCAGTCACTTTCAAGCCAAAGTACTTTGAAGCACAGAGCATGTGAGCAGGAAGAGGTGAAAACGGAAAGGCAGAATTGTCAATCACTGTAAGGAGGAACTCATGTGGGGGAGCTTTGTTTTTGTTTTTGTTTTGTTTTGTTACTTTACCAGAAACGTAACTAGGGGAAGGTCTTGCAGTATCTTCTCTGTTGTTCTTTCATTCAGTGTGTGACATCATCTTTATGGCCTAGGTGGGCCTATGAAAAACCCAACAAACAGTACCCTGTACAGTGCCTGGAAGATACTACGCCTTGTTAGATGGTGGTTGAATAAAAGGATGAATGGATAAAAGTAAATTATTTAGTGACCTAATGATCCTGCAAAGAACACGTGATGAA
Source organism: Galemys pyrenaicus (assembly GCA_019455555.1). Lineage (NCBI taxonomy): Eukaryota > Metazoa > Chordata > Mammalia > Eulipotyphla > Talpidae > Galemys > Galemys pyrenaicus. Next base: position 6,810,104 of record JAGFMF010011443.1, on the reverse strand, counting down.
AAGGGAAGAAAGTGATGCTAACACCCTGTCTTCCCTCAGTGTCCTAGTTTCTTACATCTAAATGCGTTAAATACTTTTCCTGGCAAAGGCATTAGAGAAAAAAAGAAAAAAAGGCAGAAATGTCCAGATGGATCTGACATGGGTGACAATCCCCAGAAGTGAAAAATCTTGAAGATTGATGATAGATCTCCTCCTTCCAGAGTGAACCAGTGGCATCTCATCCAACATTTTTCCATTTGAACTGTTTACAGACAAAAAGATGGAACTGACTTGCCTCCTCTCAATCAGCTCAAGTGACTGACTGAGGTCAGGGCAGGGCAGGCGGCTGTGGCCAGTGCTGGTCATGGCCCCCACTATTACTGGAACCCAGCTGCCTCAGTGGTGGGAGCTGGCAGAAGCAATGGTATTCTTTCACCCTTCTGCTCTACCACAAGTCATATGTGGCAGTTGTTCATCAGAGCCTAGTAACTGCCCTTTTGTCAGTTGTGGCAGTTGCTCCTCAAAGACCTTTTATGTAACAGTGTACTTCCTGGGTTGCAGAATGGACTAGTCAGGTGCGAGCTGTGAGCTGATTGGTGCTAAAGCTCCAATCAGCCACAGGATTGAAAAAAATGGTCCAAACAGACTTGTGGGTGGGGCACCCTGAAAAAGAATATAAGTCAGGGTCAGAGGGAGCTGAGGAGAGATAACACCAGCCCCCAAAGAGAGAGAGTACACCAGCCTCCTAAGGAAGAAAAATGACAGTTCTAGCCTCTGAAGGAAAAAGAAAGAAGCGAAAGACTCCATTCCTGGCCTCCAAAGAAAGAAGAAACATCTAGCAGCTGACATCCAAGGAGAAAAGAAGTCAAAGAGAAGCCAAAGTCTTTGTCAGAGACTGGGCCTCCAGTCCTGACTCTGGCATTGCCTGAAAGGAACATCAAAGTTGCTGAGCCTGGTGTCTCAAGAGCTGTTTGTTGTTGGTATAGCCCAACAGCTCATAAAGAGCTGTTAACACTGGGTGTATCTGACACCTCCTCTGAGGGACCATTAGTGGCCATCACTACTGACCAGTACTGTCCAGCACTCCTGGCAATCAGTGGGGACCATCACTGATGCTATGTGGATGAGGTAGCCACCACTTGTCGGTGTAGTAAGCTCTTGTTTCCCCTATTTGTTTGTAAAACCCCATGATTGTTGTTCCTGGAGTCTAAGGTCACTTGCAATTGTGTGTGCAGGTGAGAACCTGTCCTCCTGTCAGGTGCACTGTCCTTTGTTAGGCTTTAGCTGATAGGCCCCTATTGTGTGGGTGTTGTATTGCTACAGCTCTTGGTTTTGGTTTTTAGCCTGTTGGCCTTTTGGTGGCTCTCAGAGCCCAGTCAGGTGGGTGGTCGTTCTGTGCTTCCATCTGCCCTCCTGCCTTGTTGCCTCTATCTGCCCCTGTCTTACCACAGCAGGACTTACTCCATCTGTGACCCCACCTTACAGTCCCTTCTCGTTTCTTCTTTCCAGATCCTTCTTCTTTTTAATCCCTTTCTTCTGTCCTCATTCCTTCATTTTCTTCTTCATTCTCATCTTTCTTTGCCTATGTTCAGGGATTGTTATTCAACATCTGTGTTCCTGAGAGCTAAAGAGCTTGCTGCTTTTTGGCTAAAATAAGTTGTCTTGTCACCCTGGGTCCCTGAAGATTCTGACTGTAGGTCCATATGTAAGGCCTTACATGACTAATCCATTTAAACTCCACAGCAGTGAGAGCCAGAAATTCTTACATGAGTGTCCTCCTACTGAAAATCTATCCTGAGTCATCTTGTTCTTCTCCTCCTCCCCAATATGACTCCAGTCTCTGTCTCCTAAGACTGATTATAAACTGCATTACATCAGCCCTTGTTCTGTAGCATCTGTACAGAATGATTTCAGTAAAGCCTGCTTCAGAGTCCACCTCAGAAATCTGTAGCCATCCTTTCTGAGTGGTAGCTACTAGTGACTTCTTCCACAACTTGCCAGATAGAAATGTAAAGCCTCCAAACCTCCTATTGCTCTCCATTTTCCACAGGATACCAAATTCACCTTTCCAGTGGCATCTTCCAAGGAAACCACCCCCTTTTCCATGCCTCCACATTCATTCTACCCTCTTGCCTCCTTGCCTTTGTCACCTTCATTTTCATTGCTTTTCCCTTTCCTCTCTCTACTATCCCTGTTGGGGACCTTCTTTCTAAGCCCTACTTGAAAATTCCTTCCCAGAAACTCTGTGTTGATTTCCCCAACATAAAACAATTACATTTTCTCTGTTATTCTATAGCTCTTAGGTTGTACTTATCTTGTCCCAGGCTGCCAGTAACAGTGACCACCATTGAACACCTGCTATGGCTCAGGACTGCCCAGAGAATTCACACAAATAATCTTTATTCCTCACACCAATCCCATTTTGCAGAGGAAGTGACAGAGATCTTATGCCCAAGGTCACCCAGCTGGTAAGTGATAGAGCTGGGAATTGAAATCAAACTCACTGCTCTCCAAATCTTTACTTACATCACCCTTGCTCAGATTTGCTCATTTTATTCACATTCATTCATTCAGAAGTATTTATGTGCATAGAATAGGAACTAGTCATGATGCTAAGAACCTAGTGTGGGAGACAGACAAGTAATCCAGGACTTAGGAAAGAACCATGGCAGTAGAATTACTGTTTTCAACAACATCTGCATTTCATATATGAGATTATAAATTTCTATGTGTATGTGTACATATCCCATAATTCTTGTCCCTTTTTAAAAGTACGGAAACTTAGTTGGAGAAGATAAGTGAGTATTAACTCAATTTCTGTGTGGGTGTGTGCGAAGCCTTTGCTATTCCAATAACAATGCTTAGCCACTAGCAGGGTGTCTGGGGATTCAGCTTAATTCAGCTGTATTCTCACACTACCCGGAGACAGCATCCAGAGCCACAGTTTCAGGGCTAAGCCTTGCAAGACCACCTCCATTTCACAAGCCAGGTACAAGCCCACACCATTCCTGTGCTTCTGACCAACAGGCTACAAATTGAAGATTCCTAGCCCCCACCCCCCTCAGGTTTGATTGATTTGCCAGAGCACGCAGGGAACTCAGGAAACTCATTTACTCATTAGTTCACCAATTTATTACAAAGAATATTATTCAAGAATAGGCAGTTAGAAGAGGCGCACAGGGCAAGGAATGAGGAGAAAGCACAGAGTTTCCAGGCTCTCTCTATGCCAGTCTCCCCAAATTTCCGCAACTTCACCAACCCAGAAGGTCTCTGGACACCCTCTTAGGTTTTTGTGTAAGCTTAGTTACAGAGGCAACATTTATTAAATCACTGACCATTGGCAATTGAATTCAGTCTCTCCAGTCCTCTCCCCTCTGTGGAGGGTAGGGGGTGGGGCTGGAAGTTCCATCCCTCTAATCATACGGCTGATTCCCCTGGCAGCTAGCCCCCATCCTCAGGTGCTTCCAAGAGTCACCCCTTCACATAATAAAAGACACCTTTATCTCTCTCACACTTAGGAAACCCCAAAGTTTCAAGATTAGCTATGCACCAAGATGTGTGGATAAAGACCACATATGTTTGAGAAATATATTTTGGTCATCTGTATGGCCAAATGTATTTTTCTTATAAATCATGATATTGTAGTAAGCCATTTATCTTCCTAGAGTTATACAATGAAATAGTGTAGGGGGCCTCCCTGGTGGCGCAGTGGGTTAAACAACGCACTATGAAGCAAACTGCAGCCACTGCAGCACGAGTTCGATCCCTGCTGCCCGCCAGGGAGGGGACCCACATGGCACGGCAGACCTCTCCTGCTGTACCCGCTGCTCCCCTCAGCAGTGTACTTCCGTTGATCTGCCTGTTCTGCTCCCCACTCTGTCTGGTGAATCCTCTCACCTCCCTGGACTCTGGCCTGTACCCCAGCTCCTGTATGCATAAATAAATACATCTTTTAAAAAAAAAGAAATAGTGTAGGGTTAGGATGAGAAGGCTGGTCTTGGACCCTGGCTGGGTTATTTTTCACTTGCAAACTGTAGGTGGTCTCGTAGCTGCTGTCTTGTTCAGGCACTTTGTGCCCTTTCTCTCCCTGAGTTAGTTGTCCACATTTAATCCTGGCTTGTTTCCTGGCTGGAGCTTTCAAGTCCAGGTCAGCAGAAGCCTATGAGTTGCAGCGAGAAATTTCAAATCTGACACTTGCGAGTTTCCCTCAAGCTCCGGGTGGGAAAGCTCCCTGGTCTCGTCTATTTTTAATGTCACAGTCAGTCTAGCAGAAAAGATCACCTCCAGGTAGTCATTCAAAACAAGGGTTTGTCGCTTTAGTACCATTCATCTGAGGTGGATCACAGAGCCACTCTGGCTCAGGGACCCTGGGCTTCCTGGGGTGGGGCATGGGATCACGACAAAGACCAATTTTCCCTGTACATCCCTCCCATCCCAGGATGCTCAGACAAACCCCCATGATGACAAAATCCTTAACAAAGTTTCCTGGACTCAACCTCAAGAAAATCAGAATTGTGGCACCTCCCTGGTGGCACAAGGGGTTAAAGCACAGCACTATGAAGCTATCTGCAGCCACTGTTTGATCCCTGGGCAGGGAGGGGACCCACATGGCGCAACAGACCGCTCTTGTCTTGCCCACTGCTCCCCTGAGCAGTGTACCTCAGTTGATCTTCCTGTTCTGCTCCCACTCTGTCTTTAGTGACTCCTCTCACCTCCCCTCACCCCCACCTCAAAGGCCTGTACTCCAGTTCTTGTTTGCATAAATAAATAAATCTTTTTTAAAAAGAAAAAGAAAATCAGAATTCCAATTCTAGTCCTGGTTCTACTGATTTTTTTTTTATTTTTTATTTATGCATACAAGAGCTGCGGTACAGGCCACAGTCGTGGGAGGTGAGAGGAGTCACCAAAGACAGAGAGGAGGCAGAACAGGCAGATCAACTGAAGTACACTGCTGACGGGAGCAGCAAGCAAAGCAGGAGAGGTCTGCTGCACCATGTGGATCCCTTCCCTGGGGAAGGATCCAACTCCCAATGCTGTGCCGCGGATGCGCCACAGTGCAGCGCTCAACCCACTATGCCACCAGGGAGGACCCTGGTTCTACTGTTAACTAATTGTGTAACCTTGAACCATCAGTGGTTCATATCCCCCTTTCCTCATCTTTAGAAGGAAATAATGGTTTGACTTTTGAAAACAAAATGAGATAATCATGAAAGCACAAACTATAAAGAACTACAGAAACATAAAGTGCCACATTTGCAGGTTGTATTAGGCAAATGCCTGATTTCTTTCAGGATACAAAATGTTGGGGCAGGAGGTTCAGGCCCGACATAGAAATAAAGTAAACAGGCTTCTTTGCACATATCTGTTTAGATATATCTTGTAGTACCCAGTAAATTTATAGTTCTTAGAGTGACCTACTTTTCTTCATTCTTGCAAAGAACAGAATGAAAGGAAAGTGTTGCCAGTCAATAAACATGTTTTCATTTATCCATTCATTCAAAGTGCATTTATTAAGAACTGAGATGCACCAGGCATTATAATAAGTTAAGTGCTAGGGATGCAGAGATTAATATCAATCTCTATGAATAAACATTTAGAAAAAATCTGGGTTGGATCTACCAAAAGATCCCATCCTCCATCCCAGCTTTTCTCCTTTCTTCCTTCCCTCCTGCCCTTTCTTCCTTTTTCCCTCCCTGCCTCCATCCTTCCATGCCTTCCTTCCTCCTTCCTTCATCCCTACCTTCCTTTCTTCCTTCCTAAAATTAATTTAACAAAACTCGAAGTCCTGAGTCAAGATGACTCTAATGCGGTTCGTTCTGGCTCAGTGGTATCTGCTCTGCCATCTTCAGGTTACTTACCTTGCAAAACCAAGACAAACACAAAAAATTGAGATTGACCATCAAAAGCACCATAGCTTTGTCTTCCTGAGGACCCTTTTATCTTTAAGGAAACTTCTCCAGAGCTAAAGAAGATTGAAAAAGGATTCCCTGCAGTTCTCCTTTGTCTAAATTGGGTCCCATGTCTTTCTGAAATCACTGTAATGGGAATCAGATCACAAGTTTAGTTCAGTAATTCTCTAATGTGCTCCAGGCATCCCTGTGGGACCCCAAAACCCTATGAGGTGTGGTCTGTGAAATCAAAACTATGTTCATAATAATACTATGATGGTTTCTTCTTTTTTTACTCTTATTCTTTCCCACAGTGTACATAAAGTATTTAAAAATACATAGATATGAAACTACTACTTTTGTTTTGATGTAGTAGCAAATCAGATTATCAAATAACTATCAGAAATTATCCCCCCTAAAATACTGCTCCCTTTTCTAATCATCTATTTGCTACATCTAATCATCTATTTTCTACATATAATATATATATAACCTATATATATTTTAACCAGAACAGCATATCCCAATAGATTTAATGTATCAGCAGATAGGCCATAAACTGTCTGACAGACATTAAATTAAAAATGTAAAACAGGGCCTCCCTGGTGGCGCAGTGGGTTAAGCAACTCACTATGAAGCAAACCGCAACCACTGCAGCACGAGTTCGATCCCTGCTGCCGGCCAGAGAGGGG